>QNQO01002186.1:0-131135 GCA_003290165.1 Berberis thunbergii | reverse complement strand
TTGAAACAGGTTAAAATTAACTTACCTTTGCTGCATGTGATTAAACAGGTACCAACTTATGCGAGGGTCATCAAGGATCTATGCACTATTAAGAGGAAACATCAGGTGGTTGCTATCTTTGAGTGGACTGATCCTCAACTTTTCAGGTTGTTGGTATACGATTTCTTTAACCCTTTTGACTCGTTTATATCATAGACTAGGTTTGGAGGTGAATGTTCCCTATGTTCTTCCTCGTCACTTCATAGTATATCTTTCATGAGGGAGAATATGTGTCGGGCTAACGACGTTAAACCAAGCGCTCATAGGAGGCAGCCTAGCCTTAGTTGTGTGTCTTTGCTGTTAGTTTGGATTGATTTTCGAGTACCCTATTTAGTTGTGTTTCACTCATACTCGTTAGCTCCATAACAGTTTTGACTTATAACTTGCCTTTTTTTTTTTTTTTTCTTTGTTAATGTCGAGTTTGCATTTTATCAATTTCTAATGAAAACTCCATGATTCTTATGTTTCTGAGCGTTTATTGGTGGAAGATTTCATCGAAATTGGTAACAAGCTTCACCATGGTACTATCACTCTAACCCTCCTCTTTTCTTTTTCCTTGATTTGTCATGATTATTATTTTATACATTGAGGACAATGTTTGGTTTAGGTTTGGGGGTGTGGTTTATTAGATTTTTTATGCAATTTTCAAAAATCTTTGAGTTTAAAACGTATTTTACAATTAAACCGAGTCATTTTTGTGTTCTACTCAATCTCCATTGAATACTTAGATGATTGTGGTAATTGTGTAAAATCTTCTTGAAAATGCATTTGAAATCCGAACTCTTGGTGAATAAAAAAAAAAAAAAAAAGGTTTTAAGTTCTTATTCAAATTTTAGAGAATAATTTTGTTGCTTTAATTTTGAGAAAACACATACTAACAGGTGTCACATAGTTATATTATTGGGAAAACATGATATTGATATTATCCTTATGTTAGATGTATTTCGTGAGACTTTTCAACTCGACTATTCATGCACTATAAGCCAAGTCAACATGATTTGAAGTTGATTAGTGAGATATTGAACTAGAAAACCTTAGAAGAATAGTGGAGACTTAACCCTTGTGAGTTTTGAGCCATTCTTTATTTCTTGAGGGTTATTAATTACACTCTGATTTTTCTTGAGTCCGCACTATTGCGTTGATGATCTCATTATTCTTGATTTCTTATTGATTGCTTTAAGAATGACATAAAAATTGAATCTTTACACTAGAACTTCTTGCTTTATTTAGTTGAGATGTCCTAGTACTAACTAGAACTTATGAAGTGATATAGGCATTTCTTTCTTTAAACCATTTTTAGCCTTTTAGCCTACCCAATAATAAATATCCATTTGCAGCCCTTTGAGCCTTTAGATAGCATTTTCTTTGTTATCCCCATTCCCAATACCTACTCCAACCAAGGAGTAATACCTTTATTATTTTATCCTTACCCAATTTTCTGAGAATGTATCCGGTGAGATATATTTATGGAAATGGGCAAATAGAAAAAAAAAAAAAAAAAAAAAAAAGATATTCATGTGCCCTCAAAGTAAAAGTGTTGGATTGTATCAATGCGGAAAAACATGTCAAAAAAAAAAAGTGATTGAAGAAAAAAATAATGAAGAAAAAGTTAATGGTGTACAACATTGATTTGTTCTTCAATGCCCTATGTTTTATTCAAGGGTGTATCCATTCTCAGAAAATCTTTGTATCCTTTTGTCCCTTATTGTTTGACATAATCCAAGCCCTAATACAACCTAGTAAAGACCTGATTGATCTTAAGTGAAAGTTAGCTTAATAGATGTGGAGATTGAATAGGCAAGGACTATGGTGTTTGATTCAACATTCTCAAAAGTCATCAATTTTCCGATCCATGAGATCATATTCATTTCACTCTTTGAAAATTCCGTTTTTCATGATAATTATATGTGAGACGTTTGCATTTTCCGTAGTATATTCTTTTCCTCACATATAAATTGAGTGCCCAATCTCTGAGCGTTTCATTTCTGAGCGACATTAGAGAATTGTAGTCGAAACGTCTTTTCTAATGGTTATCTTGTCACATCTTTACTATGAGATGAAGAGTTATGTTGATAAGGCTCCTCACACACACACTTCGAGTTGAGGATGATTATGAAATTCATTTAACCTTTAGATACCGTTAAATTATTGTACTCTATTGATATACTTTTGTGACAGTTTTAATTTGTTGTTTTTCTCGAATGCTAAGCAATTAGAAAATATTCTAAGAGAAATAAAAGAGAAAGTCCATATGTTTTGCATTATGTTTTTAGAAAATAGATTTTGTATTATTGAGTCAGTAATGTTGGGGGTAGCATTTCTGGAAACCCTCACGAGACTATAACTCGTCCTCTAGAGGTAATCTAGAGGTTTAAAGCCTTGTTGCACGTTAAGGTAAGTGCAACCGTGATTCCTACGAAAGTGAGTTAGGATTTTATTCTTTATTTTGTTTTGCTCGAGGACTAGCAAAATATAGGTTTGGGGGTATTTGATGTACACGTAATTATTACAAAATATATCCCTTAATTTATATATGTTAGTGCTTCAATTAATATATTTTATTCTAATTATTTTAATTTTTATGTTTTTGTAGGAATCTGCGCGCGTGAACGATAAAGTCGCATTAAGGCGATAATTTGATAAAATGATTAATTTGTTGATTCTGGCGGTGGTACAAAAGAGTGGTTCACACATCTAAGCCTAACTTGAATAAACATGGTCCACTTACTTTAACCAAGCCCAAGCCCAAGCCCAGAAAGCTAGAATCCTAAGCCCAGCCTAACAAGGAAATAGGGAACCCTATTTAGGTTTCTCTCTTGCCTTGTCTTTGGAGACTCCTCTTCTCTTCCACGTTTTTCTTCCTCTCTTTTCCAGCCACCATCTCCACCTCCACCAAGGCAGAGGCCTGCCGCTCTCGCCACTAACCAACCACCATCTCGCCACTAACCGTCCTCGCTCTCGCCCCTGTTCACCTCCCTGTTTCACGCTACAAACCTCACCTCGCCACCGTTCTCTCTGTCCATAACACAGCTGCCACCATCATCTCCCTCCATCTCTCTCACCGCCACCATCACTCGAACACCATCGTCACCACAGCGTGCACGGCACTGCCGCGAAACAGGGAGCACCTCCCTATTTCTTTCCCTCGCAGCCGCCCTCCTTCCTCTTTCTCTCTTCTCCACGGCTTCTCCCTCCTCCATGCTTCCCTCTTTTAGAGTCCACACCAACGCGAGAGACTCGCTGCCACCGCGAAACAGACAGGGAACCTCCCTGTTTCGTTCCCTGTTCCTCGTCCTCCTTCGCGTTGTGTTGATTCCATTGTTCCCTCATCTTCTCTCTGTTCTTGTAGGTGCCGGGGGCGTTCGTACGACGAAGAAGCTCGCGAGGAGCGAGCCAGTGGAGGCGGAGCAGGGCGGGAAATTCTGTTTTTCAGTTTTGAAAAAACGGTTGTGGCTATTGACGCCCCGAGAATCTGTAAGAGCCACCACAGTGCAAATTTAGCTATTTTTCTCGGGATTCGTGCGCGTACAGGAAGTGATGGGTTCCCCCTCAGTGATGCTGTGACCACCACCACCATGAGTCACTAAACCCCACGCAAGGTGAAGAGATGAACTCCTAGATGTAACGCACTAAATTAGTATTTGATTCGCTTTGAGTTTTCACGATGAATAATGATGTTTAATGATTATCACTTTTATTTAATATAGAAATTTATGTTATTTCAGTGAGAAGGATATCATAGATTTCTTCGTAGATTTTTATTATTCTGGTGATTATCTTTTCTTCTCCATATAAGCTTAGTCACGCTTTTCTTATGTGTGGAATGTTTAAGAATTAATTGATTCCGGTAGGTTAGTTATATGTGACCGTCATTTATTACGGTATTGTCTCCGGATATATCGTAAGTTTATAATATCACATATGACAAACCTTTGTGCTTTTCTCAGAAGAAGTGAAATCTTAAATTCATTTACATTAGGATACATTAATGATTAAAAGATTATTTTTCCGATTACGTCGTTTGGGATGTGAAACACGTAGTTGAGTCATCATAGCGAATCAATACTAGTTGACGCGTGAAGTCTAGGAGAGATTCTTGGAACCTTGTGATTTTTCTAAACTTAATTTTCATTAAATTAAATTAAATTTCATATTTTAAATTTGTTAGAATTTATTAACTCTAGTTTCGCATAGTTTGTTTTCCTTAACCTTATTTTGTAGATCGTTTTTCCTCGTGGGATCGACACCCCATTCTTTACTGCAATTGACCGCGTGTATTGTTTGGGCGTAATCAAATTTTTTCGCCGTTGCCGGGGAACAAGTGTCATTCTACAAAGAAGGTTTCGGGTATTATCTTTCTTGCTCATTTTTTATTTTATTCTATTTTTTTAGGTTTTAGGTCCATTTTAATTTTTTTTATCTTTATCTTTATTTTTATTTTATTTTATTTCTAAAAAAATTAAAAAAAATTTAAAAAAAAAAAAAAACAAAAAACATTGGGGGAGTGAGTTGGAATAGAGACCACTTAGGTTCGTGGGAGGAGATGACCCAAACATTTTTTAATAAATACTTTCCTCACCACAAAACCAACGGTCTAAAGAGACAAATTTCTACCTTCACCCAAAAGAATAGCGAGACATTATATCAAGTATGGGAGAGGTTCAAGGATCTCTTGAATACATGCCCACACCATGGGTATGAGAATTGGCGCTTAGTCAGTTATTTTTATGAGGGGCTCACCAGTAGAGAATGTCAGTACCTTGAGATGATATGTAATGGAGAGTTTTTGCAAAAGGACCCTGACGAGGCCATCGAGTACCTGAATGACTTAGCTGAAAAGGCCCATAGTTGGACTGGTTCAAGTGCTACTGAGAGCATAGATAGAACATGCTCAGCTAGAGTTTACCAACTTAGGGAAGAGGATAGCCTTTGAGCCCAACTTGATAGAGTAACTAGGGAGTTAGAAGCACTTAAGACCAAGGATGGTAAGCCCACACATACTGTTGCAAGAGTTGAGCTGCAGGACGCCTGTTTTATATGCGGGGGAGTTGAACACTTCGCACAGAATTTCCCAACCTTCACTGAGATGAGAGGGGTTTATGAGGAACAATGTAACGCCTTTGGGATGTACAAGAAGCCTTATTCACCATTCTCTAACACTTACAATTCTGGCTGGAGAGATCACCCTAACTTTGGCTGGAGGTCTGAGGCTGACCAACCTACACACCCACAGGCACAACCACTTAAGTCATACCCTGCACCTCCGTACAATGCGCAATCTAACAAAAGTTCCTTATCAGACACATTGCATGTATTTATAGAGGCACAAGGTAAAACTAATCACAAAATTGAGGTTGCATTGACACAGTTGGCAGAGGAGAACAAGGAGATTAGAAGCCAAATAATAAGGCTGGCAAGTTCATTAACAGTACAAGCTCAGGACCAATTTCAGTCACAGCCTCGACCAAATCCGAAGGGCCAACTTATGGCACAAACCTCTACTTCAGACTCTCAGAATGTCATAGAGATTAACGCCATCACTACTCAGAGTGATAAGATTTTAGATGGGTCAAGCTCATCCACAACTATAGGCACCTCCCCAAGTGCAACGGAGAGTATCCCTGAGGATGAGCCCAACAAGAACATTCCAGTTTTAGTTCCTTTTCCTCAAGCACTACGACCTACTGGAAAGAAATCGGAAATGCATGGTGAGATTCTAGAACCATTGAAACAGGTTATAATTAACTTACCTTTGCTGCATGTGATTAAACAGGTACCAACTTATGTGAGGGTCATCAAGGATCTATGCACTATTAAGAGGAAACATCAGGTGGTTGCTATCTTTGAGTGGACTGATCCTCAACTTTTCAGGTTGTTGGTATACGATTTCTTAACCCTTTTGACTCGTTTGTATCATAGACTAGGTTTGGAGGTGAATGTTCCCTATGTTCTTCCTCATCACTTCATAGTATATATTTCATGAGGGAGAATATGTGTCGGGCTGACGACGTTAAACCAAGCGCTCCTAGGAGGCAGCCTAGCCTTAGTTGTGTGTCTTTGCTGTTAGTTTGGATTGATTTTCGAGTACCCTATTTAGTAGTGTTTCACTCATACTCGTTAGCTCCATAACAGTTTTGACTTACAACTTGCCTTTTTTTTTTTTTTTCTTTGTTAATGTCGAGTTTGCATTTTATCAATTTCTAATGAAAACTCCATGATTCTTATGTTTCTGAGCGTTCATTGGTGGAAGATTTCATCGAAATTGATAACAAGCTTCACCATGGTACTATCACTCTAACCCTCCTCTTTTCTTTTGCCTTGATTTGTCATGATTATTATTTTATACATTGAGGACAATGTTTGGTTTAGGTTTGCGGGGTGTGGTTTATTAGATTTTTTATGCAATTTTCAAAAATCTTTGAGTTTAAAACGTATTTTACAATTAAACCGAGTCATTTTTGTGTTCTACTCAATCTCCATTGAATACTTAGATGATTGTGGTAATTGTGTAAAATCTTCTTGAAAATGCATTTGAAATCCGAACTCTTGGTGAATAAAAAAAAAAAAAAAAAAAAGGTTTTAAGTTCTTTTCAAATTTTAGAGAATAATTTTGTTGCTTTAATTTTGAGAAAACACATACTAACGTGTCACATAGTTATATTATTGGAAAACATGATATTTGATATTATCCTTATGTTAGATGTATTTCGTGAGACTTTTCAACTCGACTATTCATGCACTATAAGCCAAGTCAACATGATTTGAAGTTGATTAGTGAGATATTGAACTAGAAAACCTTAGAAGAATAGTGGAGACTTAACCCTTGTGAGTTTTGAGCCATTCTTTATTTCTTGAGGGTTATTAATTACACTCTGATTTTTCTTGAGTCCGCACTATTGCGTTGATGATCTCATTATTCTTGATTTTCTTATTGATTGCTTTAAGAATGACATAAAAATTGAATCTTTACACTAGAACTTCTTGCTTTATTTAGTTGAGATGTCCTAGTACTAACTAGAACTTATGAAGTGATATAGGCATTTCTTTCTTTAAACCATTTTTAGCCTTTTAGCCTACCCAATAATAAATATCCATTTGCAGCCCTTTGAGCCTTTAGCTAGCCTTTTCTTTGTTATCCCCATTCCCAATACCTACTCCAACCAAGGAGTAATACCTTTATTATTTTATCCTTACCCAATTTTCTGAGAATGTATCCGGTGAGATATATGTATGGAATGGGCAAATAGAAAAAAAAAAAAAAAAAAAAAAAAAGATATTTCATGTGCCCTCAAAGTAAAAGTGTTGGATTGTATCAATGGGGAAAAGCATGTCAAAAAAAAAAAAAAAAAAGTGATTGAAGAAAAAAATAATGAAGAAAAAGTTAATGGTGTACAACATTGATTTGTTCTTCAATGCCCTATGTTTTATTCAAGGGTGTATCCATTCTCAGAAAATCTTTGTATCCTTTTGTCCCTTATTGTTTGCCATAATCCAAGCCCTAATACAACCTAGTAAAGACCTGATTGATCTTAAGTGAAAGTTAGCTTAATAGATGTGGAGATTGAATAGGCAAGGACTATGGTGTTTGATTCAACATTCTCAAAAGTCATCAATTTTCCGATCCATGAGATCATATTCATTTCACTCTTTGAAAATTCCGTTTTTCATGATAATTAGAAGAAAGATTAGACCTTTGGATCTTGAAGTTTTATGTGGTCACCTCTCTTGGGAAGGAGTGTTATTTGGCAGTGTTCTAAAAATCAGCTTAGGCGGGCCGCCTAAGCGCTAGAAGGTAGAAAAACGTCCATATTAATGGATGGGCGGGTTCTGAGCAGTCTTGCGAGGTCTGGGAGGTCTGGGAGAGTTTTTTTATTTTTATTTTTATTTTATTTTATTTTTATTTTTAATCAGGCTGATTTTGTTTTATTTAATTTTTCTTTCATCTTTTTTAGAAATAAACAATTTAATTGTTTTTTATTCAGTATATGCATAAATGTAGCAAAAGATGATTACTTAATGGAATTCTCAAAGGATCTACCGGTACCAATTTTAGTAATGTACATTTTATCAAACATTACCCATCATGTAGATTTTAGTAATGTAGATTTTATTCAGTATATGTTTTTTATTCATGCAATTTGAAGAAAAATAAAAGAGTATGATTGGATATTTGTCTACAAATTCAACTTTGTATAAAGTACCCATCATGACCAACTTCAGTCATTTGAGTTTTAATAAATTTTGTTCATGAGTGTTAATTTTCATGTTTTTAAATTTTGCATATGTATCTTGGCATTAAATTGGATTTAATTGATAATGTATTATGCTTAATTTTTGTAAATTATTAAAGTTATAATACAAATCCTAAGACCGCCTAGCGCTTTTTAGAACACTGTTATTTGGTATTCACACTCGTTTAGGTGAACTAAGCTCCTTAATCGGGGTTTTCATTTTATATTATAGACAAGTGTTTTTCATGGCAAAAGGATGTGAACTATTTTTGCGGAGTCACTATAGTGCAGGTCCAGGGTCCTCCAATTTTGGTTCAGTTGTTACAATCAAGGAATGTGATTTCTCGAAAAAATGTTAAAATTTCACCGAATATTTCTCTTTTTTTAGTTACAAAAATTTCTTGCGAAATCGAAATTTTTTTTTCCATTAGGTCAATCTCAATGTCGATACATTTTGAACTGTTATAATTTTAGTATAATATTAAAATTTGGTTATATAAGTTATTCTTATTCAATATGTAGTTTGTATGACATTACGAGTTTCGTGATACTCTTTATGCAATTTGTAAGAGTTTAAAATGTTTAACTTATATTGATAATTTCAAAATTGTAATCGAAATTTTTACAATTTTTCTATACACAACAAAATATTTCTTAAAATACTGAAATTACCTCAAAAATGAAATCACAATCCTAGGTTACAACAATAATGATCATTCTTATTTTTTGGACTATAGGAATAGCTTGCCAAGGTGAATCTGATTTGTTACTTAGAACGAAGGTTTATGGCATATGAAAGGTTCAAGCCCAACTCCACACCTTGCATGGTGTGGCGGATGGTATCACACATCACGGGTTCAAACCCGGCTGACAGCATGGCGGGGTGGGGAGGTTAAGGGCAAAAAAAAAAATTGATCTTTATCTTCAACCACTTTGACATAATGTTCATCTATAGGGAAAAAATAAGGTTGTTGACAACCACGCGGGCCTTGATCCGGGGTTGCTCATTTTTTGAATTCAATTCAATCTCATTTAGGGAAGGCCTCAAAAAGATTATTTTCAAAAATGAACTAGGTAAATTGTACGCCCTGAATCTACGGTGCCTGGTACCAACAGGCACCGTAGTCGTGCTCAACTGTACGATATAGATTGTAATTATCTTTGAGTTTGATTCATTGTTCAAGGACCCTAAAATTTAACCTCGTTTTCTCTTAAAAAATAATAAAATAATTTAGAAAAATTGTGAACTTCAGACGGGGGCAATTTATAAAGTTTAAAAGGGTTGAGTTAATCTCAAAGGTCTACTTTCATTTAATTTCTTGAGAAACATTTTAAGTCAATGAGGGTTATAAAATGGGTTACAAGATTTGCACCAACTTAGAGCTTGTCTCTAGCCCTTCTCTGCCTTGGCGCAAGAATGTATCTCTCCATGCACTACAGAGGGCTGTTGGGGGAACTATTATAGAAAGCCAGGTCAGGTCCAATACCATCCATCATCCTAAAGATGCTTATAATGGCCCAATCGAACACAATCACACGGACAAAAAACCCCTGTCGCTGTCCTGGCTCTCTAGGATTTTCACTGCAGGGGCTAGTGCGTGTTTGCCAAAGAAGTTAGACAGAGGACTTCTATAAATGTCTAGGACTGCTTATTGTGGATGTCAAAAGTCAACTAGCCCGTATGCAAAATGTCCTATACAATAGGCTTATCCCTTTCCTTTACATCATACAAAGTGTTTTCGAGAAACAAATATCTTAAGGTGGATTTGCATTTAACAGTGGAAGCATTGATACCACCACAGAGAAAGTTCATATTATACTGAAATTCATGATGAGAAAATACATATATCATAAATTAATACTACTGGTAGCATAGAGAGAGGCCACATTGATATAGAAATCACTTGGGCCAATCTCTCTTTATTCAAATTAAGATACTAAGGTGGTACATTCATTCAGTTTATTAAGCAGAGCCAACAATACAGATCCATTGACCAACAAAGAGAGCATCACAGTTGAGATTAGGGTTAATAACAGCAAAGTCTTGTGCACTCAACTTGTTGCTTTTGATGATATCAAAGCAAGTGTCACCACCCTCTACACCCTGAACAGTTCACATGATGGTGCAGGCGTGCAGCAGGGATTCTTGCTTAGTAATGTGCCTGACCTCAGTCATGCAAATGATGAGAAGGCGAGAGAGCACCAAAATTAAACCACTTTTTTCTTAATGAATCAATGATAATCTGATTATATACATTGAAGAAGTAGTATGTTTAGATGAATGTGACGTCCATCATAAAAGTTCTTTGAATTGGGGTTCTGCATGCCCTTATATCCTTGTATCTTATCATTTTCATAAATCATATTTCTATTACACTGTTATTTATCAGAGTTACTAGGGACGTGTAGAAAGGTTTACTGAGTTGATGGCAACCACGTTGTATGGTTATGGTGATAATAGTGATAAGGGATAACTGGTTGGCACTATATATTATTAATTGGACAGTGAGACATTAATTGGAAATTGAGACTAGAGAGTGGCTTTTGTGATTATCATGCATACCTTAAGGTTAAACGGGACAAACTAAAATCTATTCACTCCATCACTTGAGGTGAACACGATTGATTGACATAGTCACTGGCTCACTGCATATCTTGGACAGAGATTGAGACAGCCATTGCCGTAACTTACACTGAATATAAAAGGATTGAGATAATCAATCCAAGTCTTTGCAATTTGTCTGTGCTAAGGTAGGGTTGAGTGGTCATAGAAATGGCAAGACCTGAAGCTCCTTCAAAAACAAAATAATAAAAAAAAACAAAAAACAAATCGTGAAGCTAAACATGACAAACTAGAATCCATCGATACACTTCATTAGTAAGATTAACACGATTGATTGACAAATAGCTGCATCAAAGACTTGGGAAAGTCATTCCAAGTCTTTGCAATTCGTTTGAGCTAAGGCAATGTTAAGTGGATATGGAAAGGCAAGACCTTGAAGCTTAACAGGACAAAACGACTAGCCTCTAATACACTTCATCAGACCAAAGAATTGGTGGCAATCAATATATTAGTGGATTGAGATAGAGTAATTATAGATATTATTTGGTTCAAGTCTTTATCATCCATGGTAAGATTAACTATCGTCCACCCAGCTTCTTCAGTTTTCACAAGTAATAGGAGACGATTGACTGATCAAGATATGCATCCCAAGTCTTTGCCATTTGTCTTGGGCAAGTCTTTGAATCTTTGGTGTTTTATATGGGGATTTGTCTGCATTCTCATTTTCATTAGACAAAGCAGGCCCTTGATAACAATGTTCCATCTCTTTCGTGACAGTTCCTTCTCAGATCCTTCTGACATTTTGTGGCTAGAAAAGGACTTATTTTCTTTAGATGGGTGAATTCAAATTCGACGGTTTGGCCTTGAATTTGAAAATTGAGGCAGCCCAATGTTAACCTAATGTAAATCCCTCTAATTGAATAGAGTTGAGGGAATAAATAATATGATTTTAATTTATACATGGAAAATGAAGCTTATCATGGATCTTCATTCACTGCAAGTGCACAGGCAAGAAGTGAAAAAATTTAGCCTCTTTACTGCGAGAATGTCCCAACTCATTGACTAGTTTCTGTTTCGTAAATTTGGCAAACCTTTTAGTATGGATGTGTAGAAAGGTTCACTGGGTTGATGGCAACCACGTTATATGATTATGGTGATGATAATGCTAAGAGACAACTGGTTGGCACTATATATTATTAATTGAAAATTGAGACTAGAGAGTGGCCAGCCTTCCATTTTTTGCTCACTTCTTTCATTTTTCCTCCCCACCAACAAAATATATATATGGTGAACATGATTGATTGGCAAGTCGCGGCAAGTCATTCCATGATCTCTACAATTTGTTTCAGCTAAGGCAGTGTTTAGTGGTTATGAAAAAGCAAGACCTTGAAGCTTAACAGGACAAAACGACTTGCCTCTAAATTGGTGGCAGTGATCCAATTTAAAAATATATATATCTATTGAGTTGTTGGACCGGTTGTTCAAGTTGTCAAATGCACATGCAGTCCAACTGCTTGCAGGATGGACCATCTAAGAAACCTAAAAAAACATGGACATTCTCACTCAGAAGAATCAAAAGCTCATTGCACAAGAAACTGACACAAAGAGGAAATTGAAAAGAGCCAAGTTCCTTAGACAGATGGCAACTACCGAGGTTACTTTGTTGGTGGAGGAAACCAGCCGATTTACAAATGAAATATATAGTTGTTGAGCAGTCATTAGTTTTTTTTTAGTAGTCTGTAGTTTGTTTTAGCAGGGTGTACCTAGAGCAATAGTGTTGGGATACACCAACATTAATTGGAAAGTCCACGGTTGAGAAGAATGTGAATGACATGGTGGGCAAGAATCCCAGTTCCGAACCGATTTAAATTGGGACCAATCGGTTTATACAAATTTTATCCCGGTCCCGATCCCGGACCGGTTAGAACCGGGACGGAACCGATTTTCACTGATTATGTCCTAGATTGTTCCGGTCCATCCCGATTACTCCAACAAGCCCAAGCCCAAGAGTTTTATAAGTATAAGACCCAAGCCCAAATCCATCCCTAAAATATCTGGACTCCCACACTTATCAGTCTCTCTCTCTCTCAACAACTTTCTCTACTCTTTCAATTTACAAGATCTGTGAAGTGTGAATGAAGAACTCTCTCAGATCTTCATCACTTAGTTCCGTAATCTTCAAACACCAAACAACAACCGTAATGTTTGAAGAGAAGTTCTCTCCCATTTCATTTCATTTCTTCCTCCAACTAGTACAGAGTCCACCACTAGCACCAATGGTCAGCTCCGCCGTCCTCGATCCCCCCCCCCATCGCCATCCCAACTCCCACCACGCGAAACCCTAAGACCATCTTTCTCCCTTCAGCCCTCTCACATCCCACAGTGTTGTAGAGCTGCTGCTCTTCGTCCTGTTGCTGCTGCTTCTTCTCCTTGCTGAACCTTCGAGAGAAAGAGATATCAGAAAGAGAGAGAGGGACGAGAGAAATGAGGATCAAGGCAGGAGGAGCAAGGTGGCTGCTGCTCTTCGATTTGAATTTGATAGATGGAGATAGGGTTTTAAATTTGAAGAATTAATTTTTATTTCATCTTCTCTTCTTTCTCTAGGTGGGTAACTTGATTGGATCCAAATTGAATCTAAGCTCAGCGATTACATCACATTTTTGCAGTAATTTAAGAGGAGGCTTATCTGATTTCACTCATTATTGTTGATAGAAAGAGAATCTCTGGGTAGGTGTTGTTGTTTATCTTCAGATTTAATTAGAATCTCAGTTCATTTCATTTCGCAATTTGTAGACTTGCCCAAGTCAACAAGAATGAAGACCAGAATGCCTTCTACCCATTTGGCTATTTGTTGGGCTTGGGCTTTTTAAAACCGGGATGGCATGGTCCCGACCCGAACTGTCCCGGTTCAAAATAGTCTGGTACCAATCGGGTCAGCCCAAAAAATTTTGATTTCCTGACCCGTACCGTTCTTGTTTCATTGTACCGGGATCGGAACAGGGATTAGCCCAAACCTGGACCATGCCCACCCCTAGATGACATCTTGAAGCCTTAAAGGAATCCTATGATTCATAAAATCAGCATCTATGCTATGGATGGTTCTGGGAAGGCAACAACCATGAAAAACATCAACAACCTACCTGCGACCACCGAAAATGCCAGCCTATAATATGACTACCAGGTCTGGTAGCGCATGAGAAAGGGATGCTTGAAATGAGAACAATCTCACTTGTTCCACCCCCTCTTTTGGGACTCGACTAATTTATCATTTTTAAACATCTTTGGAGTTAACTCTATCTTTGGTAATATTCCTTCAGAAGTAGCAATGTAACATCTCTTTCAAGTTTGGATTCAAGGCATGACTAGCTGCGCGCGTGGTTTAATTCCTTTGAAATTGGAACATTGTCCAATCTTGGGTATCTTGATCTTTCATTTAATAAAATGGGTGGACAAGTACCTAAGCAAATAGGGGATTGCTCTAGCCTACTACACGTAGATGTGACCGCAAGCAAATATATTTTAATGAAACCATTCCTCCTCGTCCGGGTGGCTTTCTTACAAACTCTACTTACTTGAGCCAGAACATTTTTATTGGAGACTGTTGTAAATGTTGTAAAGAATTCAAATTAAAAAATAGGAATGAAGGTACCAATTTGTTCTTGGGTTGAGTCGCGGATTAGGTCCCTCTCTTTAAGACATTTCGCGGCTCTGTCTAAAATTGTGCAAGCAGTGTATTAGCCCCGCCGTCCCCAGGATAAAATAGCCCAGAATCTTCTCTGTCTCGTTCAAACTATTGCACAGTTGATGAACGGAATACTATCCACCCTTAATCTCTTTGTTTGCTCGGAAGCACCAATACAATTGATATAAATCAGCAACAAGCAAAAAAAACTCTTCTTTGATTGAAATGGTAAACGAAAACTATTGTAAAATGAAAATATTGTGGTCGCTCTGATTTCGAAAGAAGAACTCTTGTTTTTACCAAATGTTTTGTTTTTCTCTTCTTGTTTATTTAAGCTCTAAGTCTGTATGGTATTTATAGAGAGAATACTGTACATTTGAAATACGAAATACAGGGTAGATACATTAGCATAAATTGCGTGGAGAAAGCAATTCAAAACGTGGAAAATGTGTGGAATAAGAAACCGTCTAGATACATGGACAAGGTCCTGTCTAGATGCATAGACACAACAAACGCATGGAGGATAGAGTCAGCCAAAATACTGTCTACATGCATTTGACTCGGCCTCCCTTCTCAACAATTTATTTTCGTTTAAATAAATTTTCAACAAAAAGAATGGGTTGCTCTCTAAATGACCTGACGGCCGACAGCGGGTGTGAGAGTCTATCTCTTCATTTCTCACAAAAGTGTGATACCCCCAAGGGTCTAAGCCCAAGTCCTAACAATCTTCTTATAAACTCTACAACAAGGAGTTGTATAGAAGATGTGAGACTAAAATTGGAGAGAGAATTCCATAGATCAAAATAAGAGAGAGATTCAGGGTTCAAATCCAGGTAGATACCCATTTTATTTTATTTTAAAAAACCATATTTTCAACAGAGACATACCTCCAAAACTAAGTAAACTTGAAGATTTGGAGAAGTTGAACCTCTAGCGTAATCTGCTACCTGATCCAAATTCATCTTCTATTAGTGGAATGTTTAATTTGTTATGTATCGGTGTGTCTTACAATGACTAGGTTGAACGTCTCTCCAACGACAGAACCTTCTAAGATGGTTGGATAAATGCTTTTAAAGAACAAAGAGTTGTGTGGAGATATTGGAGGTCTGAAGATCATTCAATAGGACGGTGGGTTTTGTAGATTTAAAATCGTTCAATAATGAGAATCGCATACTAGCAGAGATTCAAAGGTGGAACACTGGAACAATGTGAATTTGTACAGATTTTGTTCAAATGCTCAGACACCTTTTTTGGTTTATGAATATATGGAGACCGGGAGCCTAGCTGAGATATGAAGCAATGTTAACGGCACTCAGCCTGGATTCGGCCATTTCTCCATACCTCCTCTACAATTTATGGATTCTCCGAAACTCATTATTGGAATGCCTACTCTTTGAAAGCTTAAATTGTATTGCAAAAGGACGATCACAGGGTATAATTTATATATCTAAAAAAATGAAGATTTTGAATCACAACAAAGCAAAGTTAGAAAAGCAGCAATATGAACTTAAAACACTAGAAAGTGAATGAAGGCTTCCTTTTGTTCATTCATTCATTCAACAGTGTCTGCATAAAATAATGAAAAAAATCTAATTGACTTGTCAAATGAGAAAGAAAGACTTACAGAGACTGCTGAATAAGTGTATGCCATCAAATGTGAGTGGGCCCATAGAAGTGTAATTCACGAGAAATGCTAGGGTTGAAATCGAACCGACAGTTTGGTTTTTCATCTAAATCGTGAATCAAATCGACTTTGATTGGTTTCAAAAATTTCAAATCAAAATCAAATGATTCTAATTGGTGCAAATCATAATCGAATCGACTAAAATCGAAATAAAACCGAGTCGACCAACTATTTTAAATATATTATATTACTTTTATATAAAATATATTATTTATTATATATATTCGGTTTAGTCGGTTAAAATCACATAAAAATCGAAAATCAAACCGAACATACACTTCAGTTTTGAATTTTTTAAACCAAAATTGATCGAAAACCGAATCAATAGTTTTGATCGGTTTTTTGTTCAACCCTAAGAAACACCAAATAAACTCCAAAAAAGTCCAAGCCCTTTTTGTCTCGAATTCCTTATGAATATATTTGGTGCATGAAAGTAGTAAACAATACGGAATATCTAGTCTACACATACTGTACAAGGAATGGTAAAAGCTAATGATACATGATAAAACAATCAAATATGATAATCCTTGGGATAATGAGGGTTTTTATTAGGAAGATGATGACATCTTGGAACACAAGTTTCCTAACTAAAGTAGGACTAACAATTAATTTAAAAGACCTAACAATTTATTAAAGGATAGGTTTAGTAAGTTAATTAGTTCATTGGTTGACGTGTTTGTGTTTTATCTTTGTTGGAACATATGATGATCCTTGCTCCAACAAATTGCAAAAACTTCGAAAGATTTTTAATTAGAATTGATTGAAAATTATCATTCTTTAGATTATTGAAAGTCCAAATAAATATTTTGGAAGAACAAAGAGAAAAAAGTTGGCACCCATGTTACAAAGATTTGAAAGAATGACACTTTATCAAAGTTATGTTTGAAAAGTATAATTTATTTTAGTTATTGCAAAGACTTGAAAAGTCTCTTGAGTTGGAATTGAGTGAACTCTGTTACTCCGTGGAATTTTTCATACTTCTAAATGAAAATTTTGGGGACGCAAAAATAAAATTTGAAAATTGACACCTCCGGAAAATTCCAAAAGACTTGGGAAGATTTTTGTGTTAGAGTTGACTGAGCTTTAACAATTTTTTGAAGTTTTGAAATGTCTAAATAAATTAAATTTTGGAATGATAGACAATAAAAATAAATAAACTGACACATTTGTGGCAAATTGCTGGTTTTGAATGCCTGAAAGATATAATTTTTATTTTTTTCTTGATTTGAAAAACAGAAAGAAAATACAACTCAGAAATCAACACTTTCCATTGAACTGAATTTGAAAAGATTTTTTCTAGATCTGGGCACCATGTTTGCATGGTTGATACGCATGGTTGTGCTGGATATCTCAATGAAGCAATAAATTATATCGAGGAAGCAATACTCGGGAGATCTGCTCCCGCATTGCTTGGTGCATGAAAGATGCACAATAATTTGGATCTTGATGTGCAACTGACTAAACATCTTCTAACCTAGAACCGGAGATAATCCAAGACGTTATGTGTTACTTTCAAATATGAACATCTTCTAATCAAATATCTGATGATAACAGTAGACTTAAATAAACAATGGGGCTATAGCTTTGATAGAGGTTGATCACATATTACCCTCATTGTCACTTTTAGTGGTGAATGAAAACATGTAAATGACTTTACCAATTGTAGCTCAGTTGATTAGACATTCATTTTCCTTGTGAGAGGTCACGAGTTCGAGACTCAGTTAGAATTTTGTGAGTTTTTGCTCGATTATTATGAGCACATTTGCTCCGCCGTTGATAAGTGACGTTGGGCAAGACAACGATTATTCTGCAGGCTAGCTCTAACAGACAATTCACAAGAAAGAACACAAAAGAATTGCCCAAAACATACAGAAATATCTCTAATGTCAATTCAAAATTATGTAAATCAAAAATATCTCTAAAGTCAGCCCACAAGCCGGGTTTATAGCTAAAATTCGTGATTATTAGATTTTTACCAAAAATAGTGAAATCTCAATAATCATGTCAAAACAAAATACATAATAAAATAAATAAACTCCAAAAAATTTCACACAAATCGGGCTCAGAATCACTTCCTAAACAATAATTGAAATATTATTATAAAAAGGAAAAAAACTACTAAGTTTATAGATTCTGAAGGGAAAACAGTGGATTTTGGCCTCAAAAAGATGTACAACGAGCTCGTTGACCATGACGTACGTGCCGAAAATAGCTTTTCGAATTGGGGCCGTTTGCGCGATTCTGATTTTCGTAGCCAAAGTTTTCGCCAAAATGCTAAACGCACCCAAAATTGCCGAGTTAGAAAAAAAATTATGATTTCCTGCCATCCTTGCGCTGATCTGCTAATTCAAGATACTTATTGTTAACAACGTGCTATCTGATAGCTCAACATCATCTGACTCGGATCCTCCTGCATCAATCGTCATGGGTTGGAAAGAACTCGTCATCGAGTTCACAATAGCTTCATCGGAATCCGCAAAACAAAGACTCAGGTGTTTTACATTAAAGACATTAGAAGTCCTCAAATGACTGAGGAGGCGCAATCTGCATGCATTATCATTGATCTTCTGCAAGATCTCACAGGGTCCAATCTTCCACTCCTTAAGCTTATTATACTCTCCAACATGAAAACGATCACAGATTAATACTGCCCAAACAAAATCACCAACATAAAAAAGTACGTGACGACGGTGAGTGTCGGCTTGAACCTTGTACTTAGAATTACTCTCGTGAATGGCATGCTTCACCTGTTCATGGATACCCCGAAGATGTTCTGTCATCGCGTCTGCTTTGTGATTCAAATGACCCACACACGGAATAGGGGCTAAGTCAAGCACCCCGGATGGGTTCTGACATGTTATAGGAAAATTCTGCTTGCGAAACGCCAAATCCCACTGCTTCGACTTAGTTCCTGCCAAACTCCGCAAAAGGTTCCCCAAACTCCTGTTTACTACCACGGTTTGACCATCCGTCTGAGGGTGATAGGCGCTACTAAAATTCAATTTCGTCTCCAATTTCTCCCATAAACTCCGCCATAAATGACTCATGAACTTGGTGTCACGATCTGAAGTGATGGATCAGGGAACACCATGTAAACGCACAATCTCCCTGAAGTAAAAATGGGCTATCCGAGCAGCATCTATGGTTTTTCTGCAAGCTACAAAATGGGTCATCTTGGAAAACCTGTCAATTACAACCAAAATAGAATCCCAGGCCCGTTGGGTACAGGGTAAGTCCAACGCAAAGTCCATACTGACATCAAACCAATGGGCCTCAGGTACAGGTAAAAGTGTGTACAAACCCGCATTAGTGAAAACCCCTTTGAACCACTGACACACGTAACAACGCTCCACATAATGAGCCACGTCATTGGTCAATTTGGGCCAATAATCGGTAGAAGAGATCAAGGTCAATGTCTTATCTCACCCAAAGTCACCATCATTATGAAGTTCACGAATAATCTGCTTCCTTAGTGAACAATCTAGAATGCACAACTATAATCCACAAAACAGATAACCACTATGCAAAATAAAGTCACGTCGTTGACCATCAGCTACCTCATGAATTATCCTCCCAAATGAAGGATCTACAACATACATATCAAAGAAAGCCTCAAATCCTGCAACTCTAGTTCTCATGGTGGTGAGGAGTAATGTACGACGGCTCAGTGGATCTGCGACACGGTTCAGACTCCATGCTTGGTGCCTCAGTGCAAACGTGAACTCCTGCAATTAAGTACGCCACCCACTTGGCATGCCGTCGACTCAGCTTGTGTTGGCCATTGATGTACTTCAAGGCCTCATGATCAGTGACATGAATGAACTCCCTCTATACTAGGTAGTGACACTAATGCTTCAGGGGCTGAATTAAGGCATAAAACTCCAGATCATAGGTGGAATAATTCTTCTTTGATCCTAATAGCTTCTCACTGGAAAAAAAAAACTATTGGGCGCCCCTCCTGACTCAGAACACCACCAATGCCAACCCCAGATGCATCACAATTTACCTCAAACACCTTTTCAAAATCAGGAAGTGTCAAAACTGGTGCCTCTGTCATCTTTTGCTTGACAAATTGAAAACTGGCCTCCGCCTCTTCGGACCACTGAAAATCACGTCTTTTGAGGCACTCTGTGATAGGAGTGATTAGAGTGCTGAAGTTTCTGATAAATCGACGGTAGAAGGACGTCAATCCATGAAAACTTCTAACATCGTGTACGGTCTTTGGATTGGGCCACTCCAAGACCGCATTTATTTTCGACTGATCTGCATGAACATCATCAGTAGACACAACAAAACCAAGAAAAGTAATCGAAGTAATGACAAAAGAACACTTCTTCTGATTACGAACAGGCGTTCCGTCCTCAACTTATCAAAAACAGCACGAAGGTGATCAAAGTGTGACGCTCATGTCGGACTATAAATGAGGATATCATCGAAGTAAACTACAACGAATTTCCCCATGAAAGGCCGTAAAACCTTATGCATAAATCTCATAAATGTACTGGCGCATTAGACAGTCCAAAAGGCATGACCATCCACTCATACAACCCATGATGCGTCTTAAATGCTATCTTCTACTCATTTCCAGGCCTTATTCTGATCTGGTGGTATCAGCTTTTAAGGTCAATTTTTTAGAAGAACTTAGATCCGGACAGCTGGTCTAACATATCATCAAGGTGGGGAATTGAAAACTTGTATTTCACTGTAATCCTGTTGATTGCCCTGCTATCAACACACATACGCCAATAGCCATCTTTTTTCAACACTAGCAAAATAGGTATTGCACATGGGCTCATACTCTCACGGATGTAGCCCCTCTCCAATAACTCTACCACCTATCGCTGCAACTCTTCAGATTCCTTACGACCAAGGCGATAAGCAGGCCAATTAGGCAAACTGGACCCCGAAACAAGGTCGATCTGATGCTAAATATCCCGCATAGGCGGGCTGCCCAGGAGGAAGATCCTCTAGCATCATGTAAGAAAACTCTACAAGCAGCTGTTGCACATCTGCTGGCAAATCTAAATTCACATTGGCTACACTATTCCCACAAGGTAGCAAAGCATAGACCACATCTCCACGATAAATCTCAATTAAAAACTTGGACATAAAAAGAAAGTTAGTATTACTGACTACTAGGGTAGGAGTGGTTCATTCCCGACGAGGTGCCAACACAATCTTCTTCTCTATAATTCTAAGGGAATATGTATTTTTTCCGCCCATCATGAATAACACTGCGATCATACTGTCAAGGTCTGCCTAACAATACATGACAAGCATTCATAGATACAACATCACACCAAGCATTATCAAAATATTTTCTGCCAATCGAAAAAGACACTAGGCATCGCCTATCTGCTGTTACCTCACTGCCTTTATTCAGCCATGATAATTTGTATGGCTTGGGACGACGATCTGTTTTCAACTTCGATTTCTGTACAACCTCTTCAGACACGACGTTCTCACAATTGCCACTGTCAATGATCTTCTTGCAGACTTTATCTGCAACTGTTCAGGTCATGTGAAAAATATTGGTTCTCAACCAATCGTCCTCTGAATCACCCTTGGGAATCACTAGACTTTTACAAACGACTAGAGTCTCATTGCCATCTCCATACAACACATCTCCAACTTCATCATCGTCAGACATAGGCTCTTCAAGCTCCTCAGTTTTGTCTACCACATCTTCCTCAATCAGGAGATTGTTGCTCTTCTAAATAGCAGGCTTTCTGCACTCAGTCGTTCTATGTCCCTGTTCACGACATCTGAAACAACTAATAGTAGAATTACTCTGCAGTGGCTATTGGGTAGGACGGGATTCTTGAGGGCGTACTGGCGGATTGCTTTGATCACTTCTGATCATAGGCCTCATGTTTTGTTGCTTTTCCACAACAAGTGCACACTGGTAGGCTTCAGAAACGGTCCACAGTAAGTGAAGGCTGAGGACATCCTGTAGGGGCTGTCGTAATCCCCCCAAATAATGTGCCACCATATGCTCTTCCATCTTAGATAAGTCATTTTGGGCTATCAATTGATAAAACTCTTTCGTGTAATCATCAACCGATCTCATGCCTTGCCTCAACGAATAAAGTCGTTGAAACAAAGTTTGAGATTAGCTGAAAGGAAGGAAGTGACCCTTCATCTTCTTCTTCATCTTTTCCCAATCAGTGATCTTGGCTTTGCCCTGCCTGTCACGTGATCGCCTCAACTGCTCCCACCACGCAGATGTTCTGCATTTGAGTTTGATGGCGACCAATTTCACTTTGACATGATCTGGAATTTTCTGATACTAAAAAATATGTTCTACTTCATTCAACCAATTGACGAATCCTACGGCCTGTAATGTACCAAAAAACTCTGGTAGATCCACTTTGAAATCGAGATTTCCATTATGATCCTCCCGACCACGGCGCTCCCAGAATCGAGCACGATTGTGATACGGGTTTTCGAAACTGGAATCAGAATCGTGATCTTCCATCTCACGATTACCGAAATTCTGCGCTGTTAGACACTGGGTTAACTCTGCAACTTGCCTCTGTAAATCCTCAATCATCACATCCTAAATGCTACGATCACGGTGAGGGGATTCCTCGATCGAAACCTGCCCGCGACGACCACGACCACGACAACCAGCCATAGAAATTTGTAAAATCTCACCTCAAGAAGATGTTGAAACTCTGATACCAACTGATGCCGGGCAGAATAGCGATTATCCTGTAGGCTAGCTCTAACAAACAATTCACAGAAAAAAACACAAGAGAATCGCCCAAAACACAGAGAAATATATGTCAATTCAAAATTATGTAAATCAAAAGTATTTCTAAAGTCAGCCCACAAGCCGGGGCTTTATAGCTAAAACACGTGATTATTAGAATTTTACCGAAAATAGAAAAATCCCAATCATCATCAACATCATCAAAGCCCATTCCCGAGATTTTCGGGGTCGGCTACATGGATTTTGGTTATCCAAGCAATGCGATCTTCCCACATTTCCTCGTCTAATCCAAGCTCAATGATATCTTCATTCACCGTCTTCATCCAAGTTTTCAACGGTCGTCCCCTCCGTCTACACCCTCCATTAACTTGCCAATCTAAACATTTTCTAATTGGCGTCGTGCTTGGTCTTCTCCGTACATGACCAAACCAAGTTAAACGTCTTTATCTAATTTTGTCCTCTATGGGCTCTATACCTAAGTATCTCCTAATTATTTCATTTCTAATTTTATCCTTACAAGTTTTACCACACATCGACCTTAACATACGCATTTCTGCTACTGCCATCCTATGCGTATGTTGTCCCATAGTAGCCCAACATTCTGAACCGTATAGCATGGCTGATTGAACAATTGTCTTATAGCATTTCCCTTTTAGCCTTGTAGGCATCCTTCTATCAAATAGCCTTGCAAGCATCCTTCTATCGCATGGCACTCCCAATAATCATGGTAAAATAAAATACGTAATAAAATAAATAAACTGCCAGAAATCTGATTCTAATCGGGCTCAAATCACTTCCTAAACAATAATTGAAATATTACTATAAAAGGGAAAAAATTACTAAATTTGTGAATTCAGAAGGGAAAAAGTGGATTTTGGCAATGAAAAGATGTGCAACGAGCATTGCTCGTTGAGCAAGATGTGTGTGCCGAAAAGAGGTTTCCGAATTGGGGTCGTTTGCGCGATTTTAATTCTCGTAGCCAAAGTTATGGCCAAAATACTAAAACGCACCCAAAATTGCAAAATTAGAAAAAACATATTATGATTTCCTGCCATCTTTGCGCTGATCTGCTAATTCAAGATATCTTAGTGCTAACAATGTGCTATCTGATAGTTCAGCATCATCTGACTCGGATCCTCCTACATCAATAAGCCTTCGGGTATTGAATGCAGCTGCTTAGATGGATTAGACCAGAGCGAAACGAAATTGATTCTTCATGCAAGGTGAAAGCGATGGACCGGAGTGAAAGCAAGTCTCTATGCGAGATGGAGGTGACAGAGATATTAAGTGGCAGCAATATTGTAGCCTTCAGGCCTGGTTTGGTTAACCCTATAGGATAAGTCATGTAGCCTTTGGGCATGGATTAATAAATAAATAAAAAGGATCAACGACCCAAATTTTATTTTTATTTAAAAAAAAGAACATGTAAATGAAAAATGTAAAACCTGTGTTAGTGGTTACATTGGCATTGATTGTGTCTGTTCAATTCTTTCATTCAAGTCTAATTATATTACATACAAGAATTAGATAATTAAAAAGTTTTGATATAGACACGATGTTTGGTTGGAAAGTAAATGATGCAAGAGGATCCGAGTCAGATGATGCTGAGCTGTCAGATAGCACGTTGTTGGCACTGAAATACCTTGAGTTGGCAGATCAGCGCAAAGATGGCAGGAAATCGTGATCTTTTCCTAATTAGAGCAGTTTTTGGGTGCGTTTCGGTATTTTTGCCATAACTTTGGCTACGAGTATCAGAATCGAGCATATGACCCCAATTCGGAAAGATCTTTTCACTGCGCACGTCATGGCTACTGAGCTATGCTTAGTGCACATCTTTTCGAGACCAAAATCCACTGCTTCCCTTTCCGAATCCACAATTTTAGTAATTTTTTTCTTTTCAGGTAATATTTCTTTTATCATTTACAAAGTAATTCTTAATCCGATTTGGGCCAAAATTTTGGCAGATTACTTCTTTTATTAGTATTTCAATTTGGCATGATTATTGAGATTTTGCTATTTTTGGTAAAATTCTGATAATGACGAATTTTAGCTATAAAACTCGGCTTGTAGGCTAACTTTAGAGATACTTTTGATTTGAATAATTTTAATTAAACATCAGAGGTGTTTCTCTGTGTTTTGGATGAATCTCTTGTGTCTTTCTCAGCGAATTGTCTGTTGGCACTAACCTTTCAGAATAATTGCTATTATGTCTGGCCTCAGTTGGTATCAGAACATCAACATCTTTCCTGGGGTGAGATTTCATTAGTTTCCATGGCTGGTGGTCGTGGTCCTGAACGAGGAAGTCCCACACCGTAATCGTAACGTTCAGGATGTGATGATTGGGGATTTATAGAGGTAAGTTGCAGAGTTAACCCATCGTCTAATGGCGCAAGATTTCGGTGATCGTGAGATGGAAGATCACGATTCTGATTCCGATTTCGAAAACCCGTATCTCAATCATAGTAGATTCTAGGAACACCGTGGTTGGAAGGATCGTCATGGAGACCTTAGTTTCATAATTGATCTGCCTGAGTTTTCTGGTACATTATAGGCCGAAGGATTCGTTGATTGGTTGAATGACGTAGAGTGTATTTATTTGTATAAAGAAGTTCCAGATCGTGTCATAGTGAAATTGGTCGCCATCAAACTCAAAGGCAGAACATCTGCGTGGTGGGGGCAGTTGAGGCGATCACGGGACAGGCAGGGCAAAGCCAAGATCATTGATTGGGAGAAGATGAAAAAAAAGATGAAGGGTCACTTCCTTCTTTTCGGCTACATTCAAATCTTGTTTCAACGACTTCATTTGTTAAGGCAAGGCACATAATCGGTTGATGATTACACGGAGGAATTCTATCAATTAATAGCCGGAAATGACTTATCTAAGACGGAGGAGCAGATGGTGGCACGATATTTGGGGGGATTACGATAGCTCTTGCAGGATGTCCTTAGCCTTCACTCGCTTTGGAGCGTTTCTGAAGCTTACCAGCGTGCACTTGCTGTGGAAAAACAAAAGCACAAGAGGCCAATGATCAGAAGTGATCATAACAGTTGGTTAGTTCTCCCTCAAGAATCTCGTCCTCCCCAACAGCCACCGCAGGGTAATTCTAACTCAAATATTAGATATTTGAGATGTGGTGAACATGGACATAGAGCAACTGAGTGCAGGAAACATGTTATTCAGAAGGTCATCAATCTCTTGATCAGTGTTCTAAAAATGGGCCTAGGCGCTAGAAGGTGGAAAATCGCCCAAATTAATGGTTGGGCGGGCTGTTTGGGCGGTTCTGGGCAGTCTGGGCGGTTCTGGGCGGGATCTAGGCGGCCTAGGCGGGGTCTAGGCGGTATGGGCGATTTTATTTTTATTTTTTTTATTTTTTAATAAGGCTGATTGTGTTCCTATTTTTTAGAAATAAACTATTTAATTGTTTGTTTATTCAGTATATGTCTAAATGCAGCAAATGATTACTTAATGGAATTCTCAAAGGACCTGCCGGTACCAATTGTACTAATGTATATTTTATCAAACATAACTGAGGTTATTCATGCAATTTGTAGAAAAATAAAAGAGTACACAAATTCAAATTTATATAAAGTACCTATCATGACCAACTTCAGTCATTTGAGTTTTAATAAATTTTGTTCACGATTGTTACTTTTTCATGTTTTTAAATTTTGCATATGTATATTGGCATTAAATTGGATGTAATTGATAATGTATTATGCTTAACTTTTGTAAAATATTAAAGTAGTAATACAAAACCTAAGACCGCCTAGGCGCCAGCCTAGGCACCCGCCAAGGCCCCTAGGCGCTAGGCACCTGCTCGCCGCCCACCCAGCGCCTAGCGATTTTTAGAACACTGTTCTTGATTGAAGAAGACGTGGTAGACAAAACTGAAGAGCTTGGAGAGTCTGTGTATGACAATAATGAAGATGGAGATGTGTTGTATGGGGATGACCATGAGACTCTGGTTGTTCGTAAGAGCCTACTGACTGCCAAGGGCGATTTAGGGGATGATTGGTTGAGAACCAATATTTTCCACACGACATGTACAGTAGTAGATAAAGTTTGCAAGATGATCATTGACAATGGCAGTTATGACCTTAAAAGCGAATACCACCATATCATAATAAAGCCTGGAGATGAGTGGAAGACAGCGTTTAAGACGCAACATGGGTTGTATGAGTGGATGGTCATGCCTTTTGAACTTTCCAATGCGCCCAACATATTTATGAGATTTATGCATCAGGTTTTACGATCTTTCATGGGGAAATTCGTTGTAGTTTACTTCAACGACATCCTCATTTAGAGCCTGACATGGGCGTCACATTTTGATCACCTCCATGCTGTTTTTGATAAGTTGAGGACGGAGTGCCTATTCGTCAATCAGAAGAAGTGTTCTTTCTTCACTACTTCTATCACTTTCCTTGTATTTGTTGTGTCTACTGATGGTGTTCATGCAGGTCAGTCAAAGATAGATGCGATCTTGGAGTGGCCCAAACCAAAGACCTTACACAATGTCAGAAGTTTCCATGGATTGGCGTCCTTCTAACATCGGTTCATCAGAAACTTCAGCACTCTGATTGCTTCTATCACAGAGCGCCTTAAGGGACGTGATTTCCAGTGGTCCGAGAAGGCGGAGGCCAATTTTCAACTGGTCAAGCAGAAGATGACTAAGGCACCAGTGTTGGCACTTCCTGATTTTGAAAAAGGTGTTTGATGTAAACAGTGATCCATTTGGGTTTGGCATTGGTGGTGTTCTGAGTCAGAAGGAGCGCCAAATAGATTTTTTAGTGAGAAGCTATCAGGATCAAAGAAGAATTATTCCACCTATGATCTAGAGTTTTATGCCATTGTTCAGTCGCTAAAACATTAGCGTCACTACCTAGTAAAAAGGAAGTTCATTCTTATCACTGATCATGAGGCCCTGAGTAGACGACATGCAAAGTTGGTGGCGTACTTGTAGGAGTTCACATTTGCGTCAAGGCACCAAGCAGAGAGTTTGAACCGTATCGCAGATGCACTGAGCCGTCGTACGTTACTCCTCACCACCATGAACACTAAAATTGTAGAATTTGAGGCTTTCTTTGATATGTATGTTGCAGATCCTTCCTTCAGGAAGATAATTCAAGAGGTAATTGATGGTCAACGACATGACTTTATTTTGCATAATGGTTATCTGTTTCGTAGATTACAGTTGTGCATTCCAGATTGTTCACTAAGGCAGCAAATTATTCGTGAACTTCATAATGAGGGTCACTTTGGACGAGATAAGACGTTGGCCTTGATCTCTTCTAACTATTATTGGCACAAATTGACCAGTGACGTGACTCATTATGTAGAGCGTTGTTATGTGTGTCAGTGATCCAAAGGAGTTCTCACTAATGCGGGCTTGTACACACCTTAACCTGAAGCTCCTTGGTTTGGTGTCAGTATGGACTTTTTGTTGGACTTACCCCGTACCCAACGGGCATGGGATTCTATTTTGGTTGTGGTTGACATGTTTTCCAAGATGACCCATTTTGTAGCTTGCAGAAAAAACAATGGATGCTGCCCGGATCGCTCATCTTGACTTTAGGGAGATTGTGCGTTTACATGGTGTTTCCCAATCCATCACTTCAGATCGTGACACCAAGTTCATGAGTCATTTATGGAGGAGTTTATGGGAGAAATTGGGGACAAAATTAAATTTTAGCAGTGCCTACCACCCCCAGACGAATGGTCAGACTGAGGTGGTGAGCCGGAGTTTGGAGAACATTTTGAGGAGTTTGACAGGAACTAACCAAAGTAGTGGGATTTGGCGTTACCTTAAGCAAAATTTTCCTATAATAGGTCGAAGAACAGAACCACAGGAATGAGCCCATTTAAGTTATCTATGGTCAGAATCCATCCGGGTGCTTGACTTAGCCCCTATTCCACGTGTGGATCATTTGAGTTACAAGGTAGATGGGATGGCAGAACATCTTCGGGGTATCCATGAGCAGGTGAAGCTGGCCATTCACGAGAGTAATTCCAAGTACAAGGTTCAAGCCGACAATCACTGTCGTCAGGTACTTTTTGATGTTGGTGATTTTGTTTGGGTAGTATTAATCCGTGATCGTTTTCCTGTTGGAGAGTATAATAAGCTTAAAGAACGGAAGATTGGACCCTGTCAGATCTTGCAGAAGATCAATGATAACACCTATAGACTGCGCCTCCCTAGTCATTTAAGGACTTCTGATGTCTTTAATGTAAAACACCCGAGTCCTTGTTTTGTGAATCCGAGTCAGATGATGTTGAGCTGTTAGATAGCACATTGTTAGCATTGAGATACCTTGAGTTGGCAGATCATCGCAGAAATTGCAGGAAATCGTGATCTTTTCCTAATTGGGGCAATTTTTTGGTGCGTTTCGGTATTTTGGCCATAACTTTGGCTACGGGTATCAGAATAACTCATATGACCACAATTTGGAAAACACTTTTTGGTGCACACGTCGTGACTACCGAGCTACACTCGGTGCACATCTATTAGAGGCCAAAATCCATTGTTTCCCTTTTCGAATCCACAATTTTTTTAATTTTTTTTCTTTTATGGTAATTTTTTTATCGTTTAGAAAGTAATTCTAAACCCGATTTGGGCCGAATTTTTGGCAGATTACTTCTTTTATTACGTATAAATTTGGCATGATTATTCAGATTTTTCTATTTTTGGTAAAATTCTGACAATGACGAATTTTAGCTATAAAGCCCAGCTTGTGGGCTGACTTTAGAGATACTTTTGATTTAAATAATTTTAATTAAACATCAGAGGTGTTTCTCTGTGTTTTAGGTGAATCTCTTTTGTCTTTCGCTGTGAATTGTCTGTTGACACTAACCTTTCATAATAATTGTTATTATGTCTGGCCTTAGTTGGTATCAGAACATCAGCATCTTCCTAGTGTGAGATTTTGGTAATATTTTAAATAATTTGAGATAAGCATCTTCCTGGGGTGAGATTTTGGTAATAGTTTAAATAATTTTGCGAAAAAGCCAATTTTGCAATAAAAACGACTTCCTTGAGGACTTGTTCTTCAGGGGGTGGAATGTGTTGGTCGAGTATATCCTTCTGGAGAATAATTTGATCAAATGAAATTGCAGAGATGAGCTCCCGTGCACTACACCAAATTGACATTTTTGTAACAACCCCCAAAACAGTATCACTTTTGAAGTGTAACAATTCACTTAACAATTTTACACATTTTCAAAACAAAATGATACAATAATTGTATCACCATGAAGAGTATGGTTATAAAAGTGATACTATTCATGATGATCCAACTTATTGTATCATTTTTTTGTGTTATTGTTTTTCATTTTTTTTTTGGCTAAATTTAGTTTTGGCTTGAAATTGTTTGGTGAGTTGCAACATATCAAAAGTGATACTATTTTGAGAGTTGTTACAAAAGTGCCAATTTGGTGTAGTGGTGGATGTTTTCCCTTATTATTTCCAATGATAGCACCCCAAAACTGTAGACATCACATTTTTCAGTCACCCTCAGGTGTAAGCAAGCTCTGCAATAAGATAAAGTGTTTTCGTTTTTTTTTCATTTTATGTCAGTTACATATCAGAAATTTTGGTAATAGTTTAAATAATTTCTTGTACATCTAAATTTCTATACCAATCTCTTATATGCAATACAAAAATGAAAGAAACGATAGAAGATGATAGTGGTTAGTTTGGAAAAATTGGTTGTCTCGCTCTCTACTTAAGAGGGGTAAGGACAAAAAAACTCTAAAAGTTAGGGGGCAGAATAATAGAAAATGAGGGATAATAGTCAACTAGCTTTAAAATTTGGATGCAAAACTAGAAAACTAAGGGGTAAACAACAAAAACCTATATATATCATGAAAATTTTAAGTTTCAGTGGTTGTAGCTGGCCCCACTTGCTCCTATGTAGATTCGTCTCTGGTTGTAAAGAACAACTATTTAAAGTAAACTTTTATGCAAAGGTCATGGATTTCAGAAAAATCATGCAAATTAATTATGAGATTAAATCATTTAAATATCGTGAGTATTTTAGGAGATCGTTAGCTTTTGCTGGAGTATAGATTGTTTACACTATATTAAATAGAGTGATATATATCTATTCATAGCAAACTATTACATACATCAACTTTTAATGGTTAATTGCAAAGGTCTAGAAAGTCCGGCCCTAGCGCTAGGACAATGCTAGGGGAGGCTCTCTAGCATGTGTGATGGAGAGAGAGGGTACTTATATATATATGTTGAAAACATAGAAGAAAGTTAAAGAAGGTTGAAGAACATATCTGAAGGTTGTGTCAGCAACCCTAGATCGTCATGGAACAACAACTTGAAATTGATGAAGTCGGTAGCTGATTTCGTTGAAAATTGGTATGTCGGCAACCAAAATTGAAAAAGAACAACCTGGATCTGAAGATATGCTTGGTTGGAACAACTGGAAGAGGGAAGAAGAAGGTGGTGGAAGGATCTCCACCACCTTCCACCACCGCCTATGAAGCTTATATAAGAAGAAGGAGCTTCCCTTCTTCAATAATCCTCCAATTTGATCTTGTTTGTGTTGTGTGTATTGTGTTAGGGTTTACCCTTTTGTGGTAGTGAGAGAGATAGAAGAAAGGGGGTGAGACAGAGAGAGTATTGTTGTTTTGTTTTGTTTGGGTCTTGTGTTATACGCAACCAGCGTATCTGTGTGGTGTCATTTAGACACTTGTATTTGTAACGACCTTGACGTTTTGTAGCTCTCTCTATTTATAATCTTTCGCTCTCACTAGTAAAATTGTTATTTATCGTGGACATAGGCGAGTTTGCCGAACAACGTAAATTGGTTGTCTCCAGAACTGTTCGTATTTTGTTTGTAGCTTCGCATTTTGGCATTTGTAACGCTTCCACACGTAACAAATTGGTATAAGAGCCGAGGGTTAGTTCTTTGGGTTTGTTTGAAGCTGCGTGAACTAGTGGTTGGTGAAAAGTATGTCAGATCCGTAAACTTTTGGATCAAAGATGGTTACCGCTACAGTCGGTAAATTCAATGGAAAATATAACTTTGGCATGTGGCAATGCAAAGTTCTGGATGTGTTAGCAAAAGAAAATTTGGATGATGTTTTGGGAGACAAGCCGGAGAAAATGAGTGAAGAAGAATGGAACAAGTTGAATCGGCAAGCTTGTCGGTCAATAAGATTGTGTTTAGCGAATGAGCAAAAATACTTCGTTATGAAGGAAACATCCGCTAAGGCATTATGTAAAAAGTTGGAAGATAAGTACATGACGAAGAGCATCCAAAATAAGTTCTTCCTCACGAAGCAACTTTTTCGGATGAATATGAGACCCGGGATTACTCTGTTTGAGCATTTGAATGAGTTCAATAGGCTTATTGCCGACCTATCGAATTTGGAAGAAGATGTTCCAAAAACTTACAAGGCATTGTGCCTTTTGAATTCCCTTCCAGAAGAGTGTGAACATCTTGTTACAACTTTGCTAACGGGGAAAAAAATTGAATTATGATGAGGTGGCTACGGAGTTGCTCAATTATGAATTCAGGAGGAAGGATCTCAAGATCCATTGGGATGCAACGTCAGAAGTGTTGGTAGCGAGGGGAAGATCTAAAAAGCGGTATGTTGGTAATAGAAGAAGATCACAGTAAAGAAGAAAATCTGTAGACATAATGTTTTTGCCGAAAGATGAATGTGCCTACTGTCATAAGAAGGGCCATTGAAAGATTGACTGTGAGGCATTGAAAATTGCAATAGAAAAAGAAAAGAAAAAGTCAGATGCGAATGTAATACACAATTTGGATGAAGATGAGGATGAGGGTGATGCGTATTCGTTGTCTGCAACTTCAACATTCATGAGTCATTCAAATGAGTGGCTGCTTGATTCAGGTTCTACCTATCATGTGTTCCTGTAGGGACCAGTTCTCTAACTTTAGAAAGTTGGATGGTGGTGTTGTCTATATGGGCAACAATGATGAATGCAAAATTGCAAGGATAGGTAAAATCAAGTTGAAGTTGCGTAATGGAACTTGTTCGGGTTTTGAATGATGTTCGGTATGTACCCGATTTGAAGAAGAATCTCATCTTCGTTAGTGCTTTAGAGTCCAAAGGCTACAAGGTTTCGGTAAATGGTGGAGCTCTAAAGGTTGTTTCTGGTGCACTGGTGATTCTGAAAGCAGTTCAGAAGGATAACTTGTACTTCTGGTAGGGGAGTACAGTTACAAGAAATCGAAAAGTTGAATCTGGTAGAGCAACTTGTGTTGTTGAAGGCCCTATGGATGTTGCTTCTGGTAGAGTTACTGATAACTCCAAAGATGTTTGTAAGGAAACCTCAAGGGTTTGGCATTTGCGTGCAGGTAGTAAATGTGAGAAAGTTCTGCACGAGTTGTTGAAGAAACAATTGGTAAAAGATATGAAGATGTGCAGCATGGAAGTTTGTGCACATTGCGTTTCTGAAAATCTGGTTTGAGACTCCATCCTAGTCAAGGTGGAGTTAATTTGAGCATGTTTTGGTATATGGCACCTTCGGGTGTATGGCGCCTATGAGCGTGTGTGGAGGGGAGAGACCCTCAATCAGTATTGGTTTGATTATGTTCGTTGGAAATCAGTTGCTTGTTTTTGTTCGTGATTGTTGTTGTCGGCTCAGATTTGTGAAATCTTCACCGAGGTGGAGAATTGTTGAAAACAGAGAAGAAAGTTGAAGAAGGTTGAAGAACATACCTGAAGGTGGTGTCGGCAACCCTAGAACATCATGGAGCAACAGCTGGAAATTGATGAAGTCGGTAGCTGATTTCGTTGAAAATTGGTATGTTGGCCGCCGAAATTGAAGAAGAACAACCTGGATATGAAGATATGCTTGGTTAGAATAGCTTGAAGAGGGAAGATGAAGGGTGGAGATAGGTGGTGGAAGGATCTCCACCACCTTCCACCTCCGCCTATGAAGCCTATATAAGAAGAAGGAGCTTCCCTTCTTCAATAATCCTCCAATTTGATCTTGTCTGTGTTGTGTGTATCGTGTTAGGGTTTATCCCTTTGAAGTAGTGAGAGAGAAAGAAGAACGAGGGTAAGAGAGAGAGTATTGTTGTTTTGTTTTGGTTTTGTGTTATATGTAATCAGCGTATCTGTGTGGTGTCATTTAGACATTTGTATTTGTTTTGGTTTTTATATGGTTTTGTAGTTTTCTCCATTTGTAATATTTCGCTTCAGAAGTAAAGTTGTTATTTGTTGTGGACGTAGACGAGTTTACTGAACCACGTAAATTGATTGTCTCCAAAATTTGTTTTCGGCATTTGTAACCCCATAATATATATATTTTCGTGCGTGTCTGTCTGTGTTTGTGTCTCTACAATTCTTCTCCTTTTATCTTTACCAACAACAAACCTCACTCACTGAGTCACAGAGAAGGAAGGCAACAAAACAATGGCTTTCGCTTCTCCTCAACTTTGATAAGTATTGACAGCTAATTTACACAGTCAATTTGGCAAAGTCATCAAATTGTCTCATTTTTCTCTATAAATACAAACCTCTAACAGTTTTTCTTCATCAACACTTGCTCTGTTTTGTAGATTTCCTCTGTTTTTTTCCTTTTGCTCTGTTTCTTTTCTCTTCCACATTCGTGTTCATAGTTGAGAAACCCCATTGGAGATCTCCATCAACAATGGCGGGTGGTGTAGCTATAGCACTCGAACCGGGTAAGGACTACCCGGGGAAGATGACAATGTTCGTCTTCTTAACTTGTCTAGTCTGTGCATGGGGAGGTTTGATTTTCGGCTACAACATCGGTATTTCAGGTAAAATTAATATGAGTTTATCTTGAGTTGAGTTTTTAGCAAAGATCTAATAAATGGGGTGGTGAAATTTTGGTCTAATTTAAATGGGTTTTTGCTTTTGTAGGTGGAGTGACTTCTATGGCTCCATTCTTGAAGAAATTTTTCCCATCAGTGTACAGAAGGCAAAACAGTAACAAATCAGTAAACCAGTATTGTACTTTTGATAGTGAGATTCTAACTCTCTTCACTTCATCTCTCTACCTTGCTACCTTGGCTTCATCACTTGTTGCTTCTAAGGTCACTCGATCTTTTGGAAGAAAGCTTTCCATGATGTTGGGTGGTATTGTGTTCTTGGCTGGCGCTATAATCAATGGCGCCGCTGCTAATGTTGCAATGCTCATTATTGGTCGAATTCTGCTTGGTATTGGTGTTGGATTTGCTAATCAGGTATACACTTTTTGGTCTTCTTTCATTTAATTTCTGTAGTTTGAGTTTTGGATTTTTGTTTGTTGGTGCAAAAGTTGTGTATCAATCTCGATTTCTTCATTTTTTTTGTTTTTGGATATTTTATTTTCCCTATAGTCTGTTCTTTGTCTCTGTCCCATATACCTTTTTATGTGATTTAAATCGATTTTTTTTCTTTACAGATCTGTGTTTTGTTTCTCTGTTTGTTTGTTCTTTTGTTCTCATGGAGTTCTTAAAAAAAGTCTGATCTGCTTTTCTTTGTGTCTTCTGTTTGGTTTTACAGAGTTTAATCTCTGCAAAATAAGTTAAAGTCCCTTTCATACATATGTTCTGTATATACTCTATTATTTGTAATTTATAAAGTTTTTTTTTAATTTATTATTTGTTAGATGTTATTATTTATAAACCTCATGGTTATATACATTTTATAAATCGAAATACACTTTATTCTGTTCCAGAATTCATGATCAACATCTGTAATCTACCCTGCATTTTTCCTATTGCAGTCTGTTCCGCTCTACCTCTCTGAAATGGCGCCTTACAAGTACCATGGTGGGCTTAACATTGGTTTCCAACTCATGATCACAATTGGTATCCTTGCTGCGAATATTCTTAACTACTTCACAGCCAAGATTGAGGGTGGTTGGGGATGGAGAGCGAGTCTAGGTGGTGCTGCTGTACCCGCTTTATTCATCACAATTGGCGGCATTTTCTTACCTGACACTCCAAACTCTGTCATTGAACGAAAGGACCCTGAAAAAGCTAGGAGACTACTCCGAAGAATCCGTGGTACTGATGACATTGAACAAGAGTACAAGGACCTACTTGCTGCAAGTGAAGCCTCAAAGAAAATTGAGGATCCAATGAGGAAAATTTTGATGAGGAAGTACAGACCTCATTTGGTGATGGCCATTCTCATTCCATTCTTCCAACAGGTTACCGGTATCAATGTGATCATGTTCTACGCTCCTGTTCTGTTCAAGACCCTTGGTTTTGGAGGCGATGCCTCTCTCATGTCTGCTGTTATAACTGGTCTAGTTAACGTTGCGGCTACTTGTGTGTCAATTTACCAAGCTAATAGAAAGGGAAGAAGATGTCTCTTCCTACAGGGTGGAATCCAAATGGTTATCTTTCAGGTAAATATCTTAACATTCATGCAGGCTAGTTGTTCATGGTTTCCTTACTGCATAATGTTGGGCCAATTGTATCCTGTGTTCTGTGTGTTACAGTGTGGAGTTGGAGCTCTAATTTGGAGCAAGATTGGGACATCCGGTAGTGCAGATATTCCGTCAGGTTACGCGGCTGGGGTAGTCGTTTGTATATGTTTATTTGTGGCAGGATTCGCGTGGTCATGGGGTCCTTTGGGTTGGTTGGTATCCAGTGAGATATTCCCACTTGAAATTCGATCAGCTGCACAAAGTATCAATGTTTCAGTCAACATGTTCTTCACTTTCCTCATTGCTCAAATCTTCCTTAAATTGCTCTGTAACATGAAGTTCGGTCTCTTCTTCATGTTCGGCGGGTTCGTGCTTATAATGACACTATTCATATTCTTCTTCTTTCTTCCGGAAACAAAGGGGATTCCCATTGAAGAGATGGAACAAGTATGGAGGCAACATTGGTACTGGGGAAGATTCGTACCTTCAGAAGAAGATATTGAGTTGGAAACCAGACCGGGAAAGGTTATTTGATATAATTTATTTGACATTGACGAAATATATGGTCTAAATAGATAGATTATAATCATTGTATTAGAGCATATTCTAAACATAGTTCGTTTCCACCCGTGTTGTAATCTTCTATACATATTTAAGTTTCTTTACAGTTGGGTACAGTTCTCTGAATTTATGTAGTAAGCATGTCTTCTACACAAATTTAATGGAATTTGAGATTCAAAGGCAAAGGTTAAATATGTTACTATGTTTTAAGCAGGTTTCTAATCTCTTTAGGTGTTAGAACAATAAACTGATGCATAGATGGGAAAACTACAAGTAACTAGTAAAATCTAATTAGTCCAATTTGCTTCAAATAAATAGTGCTCTCTAACCAAAGAAGTTGGCTTCTCCGTTGAATAATCTTGAGAACTGCTTCATGTACAAAGCCACAAAACATTTGTAGTCTCCTCTGGGACTCGTACATTCTTTTATTTGCATCAGTGCGCAATGGTGCAATCACCCAGTCAGAATGAGATGACCGGCCTTTTCCACAGCTCCCCTATCCATCTCTTTAGCCCTCCTTTTTTTTTTTTTTTTTTTTTTTGTCAGAAGAAAATGCAGATAATTAATCAAGGACTAGAGAAAACAAGGTCAACAACTCGAAAATTGTCTAAGCAAAAAAAAAAATTAAAAAAATTAAAGATTAAAATTTTTTGTTATTTAACAAAAATAGTGCAAATAGGAGAGCAGTCAGCTTAAATTACTACCACATTACATTTCAGAACTCGCTTGCCTATGGGAATCTGAAGTTCTTTTCAGATTTAAAACACTGCATACCTTCTCCAATTTGTCTAGCGTAATCACAACTTAGATGAATACCTGTGTCAGAGAGAACTGAATACGCTTTTTCAGATCCTTGATGTCTTTGAAGTCTGTTGCATCAAATCTTTTCGATATTCGAATTTGGTCTGTCTTTAGACCTGACACTACTCTTGACCTAATGGTGTATTCATCCAAATCTTCTTCTTCTGAACTGATTGTATCCGAAATGTCGGTATCGGTCTCCATTTCGGTGTCGCTGTTAGCGTTACGATCCAAATAGTTAATATGTTTTAAATTCGGTGCTTCAAGTACTATTGCATCCACTAAAGTTTCGTCATCTTGTACAATACCCGCATCTGCTGAAACCCTACCTTCCGGTCATGCACCTCGTCACCACTTTGTTCTTCATGAGTCAATTCACCCTCTTTGTTCTTCATGAGTCAATTCACAAGCTTCCTCAACCTTCTCCTTTTTCATCGAAGCACATTCTACCTCCATTTCCCCATTCTACTTCTCAACACCCACATTGAACCCAGTCTTTAGCACCTGAGTTACTAAGGTCACATTATAAAACTGATCGGCAAACAATAGCCATTTTTTTCCCTACATTTCCAACACATTTCCTAGTCAAGGATTATCATATACACGTTGCACCTAGCATAATTGATAAAGCCGATTCACCTCTGATAGGACTCGAGATTCAATTAACATACCTCCACTAAATCACAATCACTTCCATCCAATGCAGCTAATTATCTTAAATTTGAAAAATCTCAGATATTTAGCAAGCACAACACTTCTCAAGTACAAATAGTTTTTCATAACAATAAAAAATCTTTTTCCGTGAAAATAGATAACGAAAAAATTTTCCATTTCTACCACGATGATGTAGAGAGGGTTTCTAGGGTTCCTAATTTGCTCTGACATTTATTTACTAAATAACTTATTTGTAGTCTTTCAATTTAATTAGGAGTTTTTTAGTTTCCTTTTAGGATTAGACTTTTACTTTTTCTTTTAGGAATAAAATGTTTGTTATTTTAGTCTTTGATTTTACTTTTTCTTTTAGGAATAGACTGCTTGTTATTCAAGTTATTTGAGCACTATAAATAGAGTTCTTCCTCAATATTGTAGGTAGACTTTTAATAATTAATAAACTTGGTATATTTTCTCTGAGGAGATTATTGTGTGTGTGTGTGTGTGTTTTTTTTTTTTTCTACTTTTCGGATTATTGGTGCGCCAATCAACGAATTGTAGAACCCTTGTTTCCGGATTATTGGTGAGCCAATCAACAGATTCAAGTCTATCATTTAATTTTTTTCTCATCCTTTTTTTTTCTCTTTTCCGCGCTATATCAGTTGGTATCAAAGCCTAGTACGTTCTTGGATTATGGCGCCTCGTCAACCAAGGGAGGCGACAGTTAAAAACATATATGAGAGGGATGAAGACAGGCAACGTACCAAAGCTGGTCGAATTCTTCAAGTTGAGGTGCATGTAGCACAAGTACAGATCCAACTTGAAACCACAAATGCTAATCTTGAGATACCAAACGCTAATCTAACGGTCCTAACTGAAAAAATTACGGGGCTCTTACGAATTCACCCTGATAGACAACCAAATCGGTAGCCACACGCCGAAGATGGAAATGCCCAATTTGGTATCACTTCGAAGGACATTTGAGGGGTCGTGGTGGGAAGCATGGCACTAGAGAACGGGGCTTCAATAACCGTCAATATCGTCATGCGTATGAAAAGGACACAGATGAGGACTTCAAGAATCCTTTCGGAGGACGCGGACATCATGGAGGTGGTCGAGGTTTTGCATATAAATTGGAGTCTAGGCCATGGGAATCTAGTATGAAGATAGAAATATCAGAGTTTCATGGGAATGGTCAACCTAAAGAATTTCAGGATTGGTTGGCAGCAGTTGAAGAAGTACTCGAGTATAAGGAGGTTTCAGATGATAAAGGAGTGGCTCTTATTGCTACAAGGTTTCGTGGGAGAACAACGACTTGGTGGCAATAATCAAAACTCACTCGTCAACGATAAGGAAAGCCGAAAATTACCTCTTGGGAAAAGATGATGAAACATATGCGCGCTCAATTCTGACCCCATAATTATTCAAAATTGATGTATCAACAACTTCATAACTTGAAACAAGAAGCGCGAACGGTGGACGAATACACGACAGAGTTTTACAAATTGGTGGCTCGAAATGACCTCACGTAGACCAACGAACAATTGATCGCAATATACATTGGAGGGAAGATTTGTGTTGGAAAGGCTTATAGTGATTCCGATTCTCCATCTTTGACAATTGGTCCTTGAAAGAAAGTCCTTCTTCTAGGTGCTAAGAGCGGTGGTCCTTCATCCTCCACGGATACTATGGGAATTCCTGAAGCCACTCTAAAAGAACACCAGGGTGAACAAGATCTTATTTCATCAAAACTTATAAGAAGTGATGTGATGGTCGAGTCTGAGGATGTAAAAGCATCTATCAGTTTACAAACGTCACATATTGTGGAGACATCAGTGGCTAAACCATGATCTATTCCTCCACCTGGCACTGGATAGAGAATGTATGAAATAGATCCATTTTTTGAAACTCACAAAGATCATCTTGATTATCACTATACGCAATGCAAGAAAGTCCGCGAGTCAATTGATAAGTATGAAGGTGGGTTAGGAGCCTTTTCTCGAGGATATGAAAAGCTTGGTTTCACCCGCAGTGCTACCGGTGTAACATATAGGAGTGGGTCCTAGAGCGAAGTCAGTTGCACTTATAGGAGATTTTAACAATTGGAATCTTGATATTGATGTTATGAACCAGAATGAGTTTGTTGTCTGGGAGATTTTTCTACCAAACAATGTGGACGGGTCATCACTGATTCCTCATGGCTCACTGGAAACTATACTGAGTACTTTGGGTTGGCAACAGATGTGGACGTTGCGGTTTATTTTATGCTCATAACGACTATGCAAAAAGTGTTTGGTTTCGATACTTTTTCTGAGTTATATTCAACTGACCCCTTCTTTTCTCTTATGCTTGAAGAAGTTACTGCAGGCCAACGATCGGATTTTCTATTACATAAAGGTTTCTTGTTCAAAGGAACATCTTTGTGTATTCTTGACTCTAGCTTACAAGTCAAAATTGTGTTTGAATTGCATAATGAGGGACACATGGGGAGGGACAAGAAGTTTCAACTCATTTCTCGAACATTCTATAGGCCTACTTTGAGGCGAAATGTGGAGCTTTTTGTTCGGAATTGTCGGGTGTGCCAAGTTTCAAAGGGTACTTCAACGAATGTTTCAAAGGGTACCTGAGAAGCCTTGGGTTGATGAGAGTATGGACTTTGTTGTCGGGCTTCCTCGTACTCAGAGAGGAGTAGATTCCATTATGGTTGTGGTGGATAGATTTTCGAAGATGGCGCATTTCATTGCTTGTAAGAAGACACCGATGTTGTTAACGTTGCCCAACTGTATTTTCAAGAGGTCTATCGTTTACACAGTCTTCCATTGTCTATTGTGTCTGATCATGATTCTAAGTTTCTTGGTCATTTCTAGCAATGTCTTTGGAGGTTATTGCGTACAAAAACTTGATTTCAGTAGTGCTTATCATCCTTAGACAGATGGTCAAACGGAGGTAGTTAATCGTTCTCTTGGCAATCTGTTGCAGTGTTTGGTTGAAGAGAATGTGAAGACGTGGGATCAACAACTATTCCAAGCTGAATTCACTTTCAATCATTCTGTTAATCGGAGTACGGGTAATAGTCAGTTTATTATTGTGTACGGTTATCAACCACAAGCTTCAGTAGAACTAGCTCATATTCCAGATATGAAGTGAGTTCATACAAAGGTAGAAGATTTAGTGAATAATTTGCAGCAAATTCACCAACAGACATGAACAAAGTGATGCAGGAGGATCCAAGTCAAATGATGCTAAGCTGTCAGATAGCACGTTATTAGCACTAAGATATCTTGAATTAGCAGATCAGCGCAAGGATGGCAGGAAATCATGATTCTATTTATAATTTGGCAGTTTTTGGTGCGTTTTAGTATTTTGGCCATAACTTTGGCTACAAGTATCAAAATCGAGCAAACGACCCAAATTCGGAAAGCTCTTTTCAACGCGCACATTGTGGTCAACAGCTACACTTGTTGCACATCTTTTTGAGGCCAAATTCCATCATTTTCCCTTCTGAATCCACAAATTTAGCAGTTTGTTTCCCTTTATATTAATATTTCAATTATTGTTTAGGAAGTGATTCTGAACCCAATTTGGGCCAGATTTTTGGTAGTTTATTTCTTTTATTACTTATTTTGTTTTAGCATGATTATTGGGGTGTTGCCATTTTTTGAAAAATTCCAATATTGATGAGTTTTAGCTATAAAGCCCGACTTGTGGGCTGATTTTAGAGATTCCTTTGATTTGAGTAATTTGATTAAACATTAGAGCTATTTCTCTGTGCTTTGGGCTATCATCTTGTGTTCTTCCCTGTCAATTATCTGTTGCTATTAGTCTGCAGAATAATCGTTATTCTGCCCGGCGTCACAACATTATTGGAGTCTACGTCTCATTATAAGTCCATAGCTGGTCAAAATCGACATGTGGTGGAATTTGAGAAAGGCAATTTAGTATGGGTTGTTTTGACCAAGAATCGTTTTTCAGTGGGTGAGTATAATAAGCTTTCTTCTAGGAAGATTAGACCTTTGGAGATCATTGAAAAAATCAATCCCAATGCTTATTGTCTCAAGCTTCCTAGTCACATCAAGACCCAGGACATGTTCAATGTCAAGCAATTTTGAGAGGCCGGACATCCCCTCTCCTTGTGGAGGTCGTGGGTTTGAAACTCACAAGTTAAGATTTTGTGAGTTTTCGCCCAATTATTAGGAGCACATTTGCTCTGCCATTGATAAGCCTTCAGGTATTGAATGCAACTGCTTAGATGGACTCCGGAGCGAAGCGAGTCTTCATGCAAGGTGGAGGGGATAAACCGGAGCAAAAGCAAGTCTCTATGCGACATGGAGGCGACGAAGATATTAAGTGGCAACAATATTTTAGACTTCGGGCCTGATTTGGGGCCAGTCATGTAGCCTTCGGGCATGGATTAATAAATAAAAAAAAGGTCAATGACCAAATTTAAAAAAAAAAAAAAGTGTTCAATGTCAAGCACCTCATTCCATATACAGATGATTCTAGCTATTCTAAAGATTCAAATTCGAGGGCGAATTCACTTTCACCAGGGGAGGATGATGTAGAGAGGGTTTTTAGGGTTCCTAATTTGCTCTCAAAGTTATTTACTAAATAACTTATTTGTAGTCTTTCAATTTAATTAGGAGTCTTTTTAGTTTCCTTTTAGGATTAGGCTTTACTTTTTCTTTTAGGAATAAACTGTTTGTCATTTTAGTCTTTGATTCTACTTTTTCTTTTAGGAATAGGTTGCTTGTTATTCAAGTTATTTGAGTACTATAATTAGAGCTCTTCCTCAATATTGCAGGTAGACTTTTGATAATTAATAAACTTGGTATATTTTCTCTGAGGAGATTATTGTGTTCTTTTTTTCCTACTTTTCAGATTATTGATGTGCCAATCAACGAATTGTAGAATCCTTGTTTCCGGATTATTGGTGAGCCAATCAACGGATTCAAGTCTAACATTTAATTTTTTTTTCATCCTTCTTTTTCTCGTTTCCACGCTACATCACACTTCACTAGCAAGTCACTTTTCTTATCCAAGGATTAATTTCAATCCATAATTCTCTCTATTTTCTCTTATCCTTCGTTCCATACTAGTATGTTTACTCCTTTGTTTCTTCTTCTACTTCGACTTAGTTTTGATATCTCTTTAAACAATGGTTGAAGGTGCAATGGTAGGTGTTGAGCCGGGCAATAACTACCCAGGGAAGATGACTATGTTTGTCTTCTGGGCTTGTTTGGTTTCTGCTTGGGGTGGTTTGTTCTTTGTCTACAACATCGGTATTTCAGGCAAAACATCTGTTTTTAAGTTTTTTTTAATGAGATCTAAGTACTAGGGTTTGAAAGTTTGATCTGATATTGAATAGGCTTGTTGTGTTTGTAGGTGGAGTGACATTTATGCCTCCTTTCATGAAGAAGTTATTCCCATCTGTCTACAGAAGGCAAAACAATGACAAGTCTGTCAATCAGTATTGTACATTTGATAGTGTAGTTCTGACTCTCTTCACTTCATCTTTGTACCTTGCTGCATTGGTTTCTTCCGTTGTTGCTTTGAAGATCACCCGATCTTTTGGAAAAAGATTTCGATGATGTTTGGTGGCATTGTGTTCTTAGCTGGTGCAATACTCAATGGCGCGACTGTTAATGTTGCAATGCTTATAGTTGGAAGGATTTTGCTTGGTATTGGTATTGGACTTGCTAATCAGGTAACAACTATTTGTTATTTCTTTTTTTTATTGTTAATTTTAGTTTGATATTTCTGTAGTTTTGAACTTTAGGATTTTATTCTATGTGCATGTTTATTTTATTATTGTAAATTTTATTACCACTATTTTTCTTTGTTTCCGATCTGATTTTTAAATAGTTTTATCTGCAAAATAAAGTTATAAAGTCCCTTGTATGCACTGTGTATTATATTTGATTAAGTGTTTAAGTGCGTTTGTTCATCATCAATTAATATGTTTATCATGTATCTTTGTTTAAGATAATACATCCCATTTTATTATGTAGCCCTTTCTCCTTAGACCATGATTTTAGTATGGGAAGCGAAAAAATCGCTCTGCCATAGGCGATTCTGTTTCTTCAAGGGCAGTTTGGAGATTTTTAAGTTTGGATTATTGTTAGCCTTTAGATCTTTGTTTGATCTAATCTAAACCGTCAAAGTTAAGGTTGTTGCTAGGTTTTCCATGGCGGCTCCTCTAGCCGCTATGATGGAAAACCCATTGGACCCATCAGCTGGACATGGAAGCGCACAACCCGAGGTTGCAACGACGACAAGGACTTTCCTTCAAGCATTGGGGGTCGTGAAGAAGTTCACCATTGACGAAGAAACAATGAAGATGAATCATTTTTGTAAAGAGGGATGTCCGGCTTTGTCCATGAATATTTCTGAAGCCAAAATATGTGAAAGGTATGTTAAATCTTCTGTCATTGTCCTTAAATTCTCTGGTTATCATCCTTCATTAGAAGCTATTATATAAACGATTCATCGTTCTTGAGGGACTTTACTATGGGATTGCTAGATCCGAGGCATGTTCTTGTTAGATTTCAGGCGGAAGAGGAGGTTAAAAAAGCTTTATTGCGGGAATCATATATGATTAGGGGTGTTCGATTTAAAGCCTTTGCATCAGGGTTTTAGTCTAAGAGAAGACCCGATATTAGCCCCTTTGTGGATACATCTACCGAACCTACCTATACAATTTTTTCATCCTTTATATTTGAAAGAGGTAGGGGATTTGATTGGTACTTTTCTACCGATTGATGATAGTACGCTAGGCTTTACTAGATTGAACGTAGTCAAGTTGTGGGTAGAGCTAGCGAGTGAAATTCCTAGCCGTATTTGGCTAGAGTTTTCCGGAGGTAAGGGCTTTTGGCAGAAAATTTTCTCTGGAGCAGGGGGGCCTTTGTAAGAGGAAGGTTCATTGGTGAAAATATTAGACTAGCGCAAGAATTGGTAAGGGATTTCCATAAAAAGGTTTTTGGAGGCAACACTCTGTTGAAGATTAACATAGAGAAAACTTATGATCGACTTGAGTGGAATTTTCTGTTCGCGATGCTCAGAAGATTTGGGTTCAACAGTAGATTTTTCCATATTATTTCCAATTGTATCGCTTTTTGTGGTTTTTCCGTTTTGCTACAAGAAGCCTACAAAGGCTTTTCAAATCTACGAAAGGGTTAAGGCAATGAGACCCTCTGTCACCATTATTATTCATTATTGCCTCTGAAGTGCTCAGTAGGGGATTGTAAGTGACTTTCATTAGATGAAAAATTGGGTATTATTATACGCCTAGGGCCTGCAGACCTGTCTCACATCTTCTCTATGCAGACGATACTCTTATTTTTTTAAATGGTAGAAAATCATCAGTTCTGGGATGCATGGAATTTTTGAAAAGATATTGTAATGCTTCAGATCAAAAAATGAATGAAGGAAAAAGTTATTTTATGTTGGAGGATAAGGCGGCAGTGGAAAGAATTGTTGCTTTGAAAATGTATACAGGATTCTAATATAAAGGTGTTCCTTTGACATATTTGGGAAGGCCAATTTTTCAAGGGAAAGTTAGGATTTCTTACTTCGAAGAGTTGATTGTTAAAATTCAACGTCATATTCAGGGATGAAAGCAAAATTGCTATCCCCGGGGGGAAGACTGATCTTGATTAAACATGTCCTGAGCTCGATCCCTATTTATATTCTAAGTGCCATGTGTGTGCCCAAGAAAGTTTTATCAAGAATTAATGCCTTGTTAGCGGATTTCTTTTGGGGGGATTGTGAGGGCAGGTTGAAGAAAAAATGTGTGTCATGGGACAAGATTTGTTTCTCTCGGGAGGAAGAAGGTTTGGGTGTTAGAAATTTGACAGTAGTAATGGAGGTTTTTCGAGTTAAGGCTCTTTGGAACCTAATTAATTCAAATTCTTTATGGGCTTCTTTCATGAGGAACAAATACTGGTTGCCTAGAGTTGCATTGAGTGGTCAAGTTGTAAAATGTGTGGCATCGTCTTTTTTCAATGAGATCATGCTTTGTAAATCTGTGTTATTGAGTAATTCGTTTTGGCGCATTGGAAATGGTATTATTAATTTTTATGAGGAAAACTGAAATATTGTGGTTTCTTTTAGAAGGTTGGATGACTTTGTTAGTTGTGGTATTTGGTCTACGGTAAGGGAAGTGAGCTTGGATAATTTTGAATTGATCAACCCTACTCTCAAGAAGATGGCGCGTAACCCCTATGCAGATAGATTGCGTGGTGAGAGATATGGCGATGATAGGTGTGTATGGGCTTCGAATTCGGATGGTCTTTTCTCTCTTCAGTCGGCGTATGAATTGTTATGAAATCATGGGGCGGTAAATGAGTTAAGTAAAAAGATATGGCAAGACATTATTCCTTCAAGAATATCAAATTTGTGTGGAAACTACTGCGAAGAGGTGTGCCATTTGACTAGGAGTTGCACAGATGCAGTTTTAGCCTAGCGTCAAGATGTAGGTGTTGTGCTAATCCTAAGACGGAATCTTTGAATCGCCTATTTCTTGATGGAAAGTTGGCGGTAAAGGTGTGGAGCCACTTTGAAGGGTTTTTTGACGTGCATTGAAGGAAACCAGCAGAGATCTCTACGGTTTTATTGATATGGTTCAAAAGAGCCAAGATGATGTCACAAATAGGTGTGTTATATTTCCTGACTCCTATGTTTATTTTATGGGAAATTTGGAAGCAAAGATGTAAGTGTGTCTATGAAGATGCTTCTCCAAAATCTGTTTTTTGTGATATTAAACATTAGGCGCAATTTGAGGTTGGCAAACACTTTTATTATCCTAAAACAAATCAGTCAGAATAAGGCCCCATTAAGGACTTTGGGGTTACATGAGATCCTAGTTAGAAGGAAGGGTGTTAGAATTGTTTATTGGATTTTCCCTCCTGCAAATTTTGTTGCTCTCAATGTTGATGGATCCTCTCGTAGAAACATGGCATCAGGAGGGGTAATTATTAAAGACTCAAGGGGTCTTTGTGTTGTGGAAAAGCAATTGTTTTTTGGGGAAGCATCCAATAACAAAGCGGAAGCTTTGGCTCTCTGGAAGGTTTGCGCCTTTGTTTCTCATTGGGGTTTAGAAAAGTGATGGTTCAATCGGATTTGGAACTTGTTTAAGGTTGGTTTAGGGAGACATTTAAAATTCCTTGACAGTTAGAGAACATTTTTAGAGAAATTAAGTTAATGGCGGAAAAAATGTTGATAGATTGCAAACATATTGATGCATGAGGGTTTCTAGGGTTCATAATTTAGGTTTTTTAGGGTTCCTAATTTGCTCTCAAAGTTATTTACTAAATAACTTATTCGTACAGTTTCAATTTAATTACACTACACCAAAAACCCCCATTAGCAACGGTTCTAGACCGTGGGCGTAAGCCATTGCCACGGCTAAGAGCCGTGGACTAAAGGGGCGTCGCAAAATCCTTTGTAACGTCTATAAACCGTTGCTAAACATTGTAGCAACGGTTTTATGTTTAAATGAGGGGCGTTATTTTCAGAAATTAGCAACGGTTATAAACCGTTGCAATAAAAATAGCAACGGTTCCTAGCCGTGGCAAAAGTAGCAACTGTTCCTAGCCGTTACACAGTGTAGATATTAGCAACGGTTATAAACCGTGTCTAAGAATATAGCAACGGTTTATAGACGTTGCAAAATTAGCGACGGTTGTAAGCCGTGACAAAGTTCATATATTAGCAACGGTTTTAAACCGTGTCTAAGATTAGCAACGGTTTTTAGCCGTGGCTAAATAGTGTAAATTAAACCGTGGCAAATGTTCTAGCAACGGTTTTAGGGCGTGGCTAACCATGGCCACGGTTTGAAGCCGTAGCAAATGAGAAATAATGCCTACGGTTTGCAGCCGTGGCAAGATGGAACCACGGTTTTAAGCCGTTGGTAATTAAAACAAAATTCAAAAAAAAAATTTGTTTTGTTGCAACGATTTAAAACCGTTGCAAGTTAATATAATCGAAAAAAAATTATATTTTATTTTTTGCTGCTGCAGCAAAATCACAGCCGTGGCACCTGCAAAATCAGTCCTTACTATAGTTTGTGTCATGCCTCCGACACGAATAAGATTCCACCAAACTATATGCTAGATAAATACAAAATCAATCGTAAAAAGGAACTTGTCAAGTTTTGACGCCAAACAAAAACATGTAAACAAATAGCACTAATGTACAATAACAGGATTAACCTGAACAAATGGAACATAGCTTGTTATATCATGTTTCGCTCGCATCTAAAACAAAAAAATTCTCTATGTTTTTCCAACAATACAAATCGCCCTAGTTATAATGTAAGAAAATACATTGATGCCCTTAGGAACAGGCCCCATTTCTTTCGGTAGTTGCTTGTTCAATATAACTGAAAATGATGAGAATGCAGCACCTGGTAGTTGCTTGTATATGGCACCGGTGATGGTTGATACAACGACACACTTTGCACCCCAGAAACAAGCAATGTATGCGCATTCTCCTGTCCAACATACTGCTGCCCGTACTGGCTCAGACCTTCAGAGCCCTGCAGTATAAAAATTAGTCAGTACTCAATGACAGACAAACATGACCTATAAAGATTGCTAATAAACCAATGACAGACAAACATGACCTATAACTGCACAGTTATTGAAACAAGACAACATAGATACTCTTTAAGTACTTTATTGCATATGATCTGGACCTGGGTGTAACAATAAGTTGTAGCAAAAGCACAAGTAGAAGTATCATCATCAACAACATATAGGTTTCATGCTGAAAAAAAATTTCTACTAGACCAGATTATATGCTCTTAGGGCCCAAAACCAATTACTTACCAGCTTGTTCTCCACAAACACCAGTGCATGACAAGTAGCAAGAATTTCCATTGTACGGACAGGGACTTTACTCATGTCTGATTCTATATTCACTTCATCAGATTCTATATTCATTTTATCAGAAAGCCCAACAACTCCACGGAACTCCTAAAAAACATTGCCATATATCCATTACATCCATCACAATATATATCATCAATTACATAAGCTAAAAGCTTGATCATGTGACATCATAACATACCATGTCGTCCGATGTAAGAGTCCCAGACTTATCAAAACAACATATGTCCACCTGAAGGGAAAAAATGTTAACATGAGCTAAAAGCAACTTCTCGCTAGACTTTCTCGATCACGAAGGCTTTTTTTCTTCCATCAATTCAAAGCAAATTAACCATTGATACACAAAAGAACTAAAGGAACTTGTAAGAGTACATGTAATAATTAAACACCAATATAACAATGAAAAGTGAATGAATATTGTGTCCGACACAGGTGTGAGGTGCCAGATACGTCAACCCACAAATCAACCAATACAGGCACCATTACTACATTAGATAAGACTTTTTATGCTATTTGCTTGAAATCACAAACGAAAGAGTCATTTATGCTTAAATGTCGAGGAAGTGAAGTTATCACTTCAATTTTTTCATCATATTGATTCCGGTAACAAGTTTACTAGCTTGCTAAACTGAATCAGAAATTCTAAATGTCGAGGAAGTGGGCGAGGAAATGAGCGAGGGGGAGGTGGCGGGATGGGGACCGTCCACCTCCCTCGGGATGTGTGCCGTCTTTTTCGGTTCACGCATCCCGAGGGAGGTGGACGGTCCCCATCCCGCCACCTCCCTCCCCTCGCTCATTTCCTCGCCATTTAGAACAACTCAAACTGAATATATGTACAAAGAATTGAAACCTATGAATGATGATGCAGGAAAAAGAGTACTTTGTGCGAATGTTAGAAAGGTGAGACAGTTACCAAAGGCTCTTAGATTGAATCATAAATGTCGGTTAGAAAGGTTGACATGAGTTGATTTCCATGAGGAGGATCTCCATGGCGAGGAGCCACACACACATATATGTATATATTCAAGCGCACATAAATATTTCAAATAAATACTATGGACACTAACCTTAACATATGGAATGACTTGGAGAACAGCAGACACGCGTAGAACACGCAGCAATCTCTCAACCGTAGAACACGCAGCACACGCGCGTTTCTGCGACAAATCAAGTTACACCGGACTGCCCAGATCAACCGGCATACACATGCTCCAACCGCATGTTGCCACATCTCAGCATGTCAACGCTGCGACACAGCAGCAATGTGTCCCAGCAACAACAAACCCAGCATCAACAGCAAAGCAGCGCAGCAGTAACACACTGCATCCAAGAAATGCTGGAATTTTGTCGCGACAGCGAGCAACCCACTGCATCTCCGAAAGTCCGCCCTTCTCCTGCAGCCGAAACATCCCTGCCACAATATGTATCCGCATAAAACAACAGCAAGTACGCCAGAGCAACATTCACAAATAAAAAAATACCATTAAGCTTATATAATATAATTACAAACAATAATTAAATATCAATACCATTAAGCTTATATGGGGTTAACCCTAGCCACGGTTATACTCCCAACAATACCAGTTCGGTCTCTGTCTTCAGGTTTAGTTCTATGTTCCACTGCCTGAAAAGATTAAAAACTTGTCTTAGTAGCAGCAATATTACAACGTATGACATGATAAAATTGGGCAATATTACAAAGTATGACATGAAGTAGACGACTTTAACTTTGTTGATTTAGTAATGCTGAACACCAATTACAAGCCAAACAATAATTTCTATGTTTTTCCTTCACATCCTCAGTCTTATACATACTTAACTAAGCATCAGTCAACATTATTCCACAAAATTCATTTCAATCATAATCTAACTAGTTAAAGATAGAGATGGAAAGGAAGATAGGGAAAGAAATTTGCAAGCAATTGAAAAAGAACTTAATGACAGCCTGAAGTTATGATATTGTGATTCATTCTTGTTGTTTAAGACTCGTGAAAGTTAATGTGAACAATTAGCTATTGCAAAACTACAGAATTATCACGACAATTTCAACCAACAAAAAACTAAAGAAAACTAGCAATTAACCAAAGACCAGAGTCACCTACTCATAAAGGTTCGCACATTTTCTAGAACTTGGCTTAATAATTCGAGAGAGTACAAACCTCAACAGATGCAAGAAACATCTTTGCTAGTGCATGTTTCATAGAACTGGATATCACCTTTGTAAGCCCAAAGTTGAGCAAAATAGGGCGATGAGGGGGTTCCTTGCTCACAAGGAAATTCCCTGCAAAAGGAGGGAAAGGCCAAAAAAGGCATCAAAGACATAGACTTATCGAACAAACCAATCATGGAAATGTGTCGTGAAATGCAATTCAACTAGACCAACTTCTCATTGATAATGAATTGATTCAATGCAAAACTTAGTCCATCATGATACGGGAGTACATACCAGGATGTGGATCACCATTGAAAAATCCATCAACATATATTTGATGGGCATATGCACGGGTGATTTCTTCAACGAGCTTTTGTTTGTCAACACCAAAAGCTTCTAATGTTGCACTGTCGTTTAGACGGATCCCATCCATGTACTCTGATATGAGGACTTTTTCAGATGACTGTCATAAAAGAACGAACAAAATAAAATGAAAAAGAAAGATATGGTTATGGAGAAAATTGTGTACTCATATTTCTCATCACAGTCCCCCAACCCCCCATTTTCTTTTCTTTTTTTAACATGATTTCTCCTTAGACATGCTCTACTGTATATGCTCAAATTTTCAGTTTCAAAATTCAGACTAACAATAAACACTACACCAAAAACCCCTTTAGCAACGGTTCTGTACCGTGGGCGTAACCCATTGCCACGGCTAAGAGCCGTTGGCTACAGAGGCGTCGCGAAATTTGTTGCAACGGCTATAAACCGTTGCTAAAATGTTTAGCAACGGTTTTATGTTTGAGTAGGGGTGGTGATTTTCAGCATTTAGCCACGGTTTTACACCGTTGCAAGGAGAATAGCAACGGTTTTTAGCCGTGGCAAAAATAGCCACGGTTTTAAGCCGTGACAAGGTGTAGATATTAGCAACGGTTTTAAACCGTGGCTAACAAGGTAGCAACGGTTTTTAGCCGTGGCTAACCCTGGCCACGGTTTTAAGCCGTGACAAGATGTAGCTATTAGCAACAGTTTTAAACCGTGGAAAAAGTGATAGCAACGGCTTTGAGCCGTTGCAATAGTTAGCCACGGTTTAAAACCGTGGCAAAATTTTTATTTTTATTTTTTTAATTTTTTTTTTTTTTTTTGCTATCAAATGACTTTGAGTCATTGAGTCAAAATCTATCAAATAATGGAGGCAAAGTAATGTAATTAATAAGAAAAAGTATTACATTGAGTCAAAATCTATCAAATAATATCTCAAATACAAATTTCTAGGAGGCATATCTAGGAGCATATCTAAGCTTGTTTCATCCAAATTTCTTCTACTGTTTGAATCTTGACTTTTCCTTGTTAAACTTTGTTGATTGTTCATGTGAGTACCACTATAGTTCTTCATATGGTCAATGAGAGTCTTTAAGCATATCTAGGAGGCATTTCATATTTAAATCCTCCTTAGCGTCCCTATCATCAGCAACCTCATCCAATTTTTCGAGAAAACATTTCCTATCTTGGATATCAAGTGGATGATCCTTCTCACCCTGCACCAGTTTAAAGAAAAATTCATAAGATCTTCTGAATATGAGAAAGTGTTCTCGTTTAGGTAAACTCAATGCAGTCATCAAATTTGCGAAAATCTTACATCCTGAAAGTTTGGCCAGATTTTCCCAAGTTCCACCAAATCCATATTTTTGCTGTTGGCTAATGTCCTGTACCTGTTCATAGCCAATAGTCAATGACGAGGTCAATCATAAACGCTACTTCGGGTTGATAAAAGCATTTATGAAAGAAATATATTTGTAGTAGAGTTGTCAATTATGGAATGAAATGAAGTTCAACCTTGAACCTAGTACTCTAGAAAACAACTGCAGTTCATTTATTGTTTCTGTTTGTATAAACTTTGGCAGCAACTGTGGAGAAATGATTGGTTTCAGATATCGATGATTTTCTTGGTTTTTAGTTTTGGAAGAGAAGTTTGAATTTCAGTATGTTCTCCATTATAAAATGAACAAGAAAAGAGAATTTACATTGAATACCGTGATGAACAAGAAAAGAGAATTTCAGTATGTTTTCCAGTATGTCCTGAAATGAAGCAATTAAACAATGTAAGACAACCAAAAATATGAAGAAACAAATTTATAAAGCAATTTCCATACACAAGCTCACATGCATTTTATTCCAGATTTGGGATGTTTGATGACTGCAACAGTCTGGTTAATTCAGTAATTGTACATATCCTTCCTGCCATGCAAATGGTTAATTCAGTAAACATGCAAGATGGTATCTATCATTCGACGTAGACATGGGGAACCATCAAGTGGTGACATGACTCACACACAGTGGGACTATTTTGCCAAAAATCTTGAATTGAGATAATTACTATTTTACGAATTAAATTATGAACTTACATAAGGTTCGATATGTATATGTGGATTCTGGAGAAGGCTCCGGACAACGCGCATCAAAGCAAACAAGAGACGAAAATCATTCAAACTCCGAGTAACCTAGGGTTATCAGAAAAAACACAAATTTGGAATGAGCTAACCTAGGGTTTTGTATTGTGGAAAATTTAATTAAAAATATCATCTTTACCACCAAAAAAGAAGAGTGGATTTTTAGGGATAAAAATGAACTATACCTCATCAGAAATGAAGTATGTGAAGTAAGGAACTAAGGGATGAAGTCCTGAATCTGTAGCCAAACTTGCTAATGCTTGTTTGAATAGAACCGTGTCAGATTTAGTGACAGTCAGCTCTGTGATTTTATCAAAGTATAACTGCAGATACAATCAATAAGCATTTCATTCAAGTTGATTGATGGAAGTTAATAAGAAAATTGCAATACATATATAACACTGTATACCTGAAGTTCCCTAGATAATACGTGCTTAACAGGTAATTTAATTTCAATAGGTAGCGCATCCTTTTTGTGTTCTGACTTTCTGTTCTCAGTCGGAGCTACCAGCGCTACAAATGAAGCATGGCAGTTAATTTCCCCTCTTTATAAAAAGAAATTAAACTTCTAATATATTTTTGGAAAGGAGTGACATCCACATGATCGGAGCAATATAGAGAAAGGAAACAAGATGCTATTACTTGCTTCTTCGTTCTCAGGCTACTTCTCATAAAACAAAAGGGAACAAAACAACTCTAATGCAATTCTTTGATTCTAACTTTTTTTGTTCATTCATTTAGCAGTTGCAACTAAAACAAGGAATCAAAAGATAGAACACCACTAGAATACTTTCAGACCAAGTGGCTCCAATATGGCATGACTGAGATGAGTATTGACAGTTTGACACTAATTTCACACTCACCTAATAAGATTTATATATTCAAGCAATGCCTTAACCAATTTTCTCTGTAATGTTTAGTTTCTAACTATGATGGGGTTCTTGGATTAATTTGAAATACATGCATGTGATGTTGAAAATGTCAATGTTAAAAAAATGACAATGTAAAAGGTTGTCTCAAACTCTTTATACGAGTAATTTCTGCATAAGGTGAAACTGGAGCTAAGAGACAGACCTTCAACTGGAGCATTTTCTGGAATGGCTGGTTGTACACCTTCAATAGCAAGCCAATGAGCTACAACTGATGTATCTAGAGGGGCTTTCGGCAGGGGAGCTTCGATCACCTACACAATCGAATACTGTGTGGGATAGAACGAATCTGAAAATAGTTACAAATAATAATCTGGAGTTAACAAGACGATTGATTCTTACATCTTTAAATTCGACATCCTTGTTGTCAATGTAGAATAAATCCTTGTGACCTATGGCTCTTTTGAAGCGCAAAGGATCTCCAGTAGCAAAGCCATAAATTGGCTGAAGTAACAAGAGTTGACATACATAAGCAAATGGAAATCCTGTAATAAAATTTATATAAATTTACTTTGAGAAAAGAAAATGAATACTTCCCAAATAAAAAACACCATACACATGCAGAACCATTGAAATGAAGTACATTGGAACCCTTAAACATCAACAAATACCTTTCCCCAAGGCAGAAATGCAAATAAACAAAAACCATTAGAACTTCAGTGGGAAAGGCAAAATTAAACATTTGCAGTTTCTGGATGCGAACGTGTACGTTCTCCAGATAACAAACAAACAAAAACAGACCTAAGAATAGCAAACAGGCAGGTAAAAACACTCAATTCTTTAAGTATTTTATCATTTTAGCAGTTATATACCTCCACATTGCGTAATTTAAGTGCACTATCCACATCATCTGTTGTCAAAATAGTTCGCTTTGAGTGTCGCATGCACTTGATTGCCTCCTGTGATTGTGGAATGATAGTCGATGTCAGTTCCTTTGAAATGACTAATTTGTTGAAGTAAATAATTATAAAGGGGACTTTTAACAAAGTTTTGTAAAAATTTCTGCGACATAAGATGGTTTAAGGAGTTTGGTAAGGCTGCCTTTCGAAGTATTATCTTTTAACTGAATAATTTAAAGGAGCTTGACCCCAAGAAAAAGTGTTTGAGAATGGGATGATAAGTCGGGCAAATTTTTAGGAGCTGCTACTCCTTTCTCTGAGATCAGGGCTTCTCATATCTCTGAGATGGGTTTAGAAAAAACATCTGAAAAACCAGCCACTTAATCATTAAAATAACGTGAACATGGCACTGGATTAGATTTAGTCCCCAAGTTACTCATCCAGAAGCTATTGATCCATACCTAAATTAGCAGAGAATTCTGACAGCAGTCTGATAGAGATAAGTAAAGAATGCCGCAGCTGACAAAATCAGACTGATGATTGTTAAGACTGCTGCAATATAGAAGCAGCCCATTGGTTGCATTTTCGTGCCAGCTATAAAGAATTTAGGCCTAAACGTGATAAAAGACAATTAAGCTTAACAGGCTCACCAAAAGAGATGATCCCCACTAGATGCAGTCTTCTCTGATATCCAGTCTGGAACTAATTCTTGTAACAACTTCAGCTGCTCTTCAAATTCAGCTGTAAATCAAAACATAATTATTAAGTCTTCATCAAGGTTTAGAATCTGTTTGTGTTGGTTGTTTCTTAATAACCAACAAAACCTTACCTCTATCTAAACATCAGAACTGATGTAGCTTCTTCTTCTAGTTTTTTGTAGTTTGTAATGTATTCTACAGGTTGGTTCTGTTTTTCTCTATGCTCAAAATAATCCATGAAGGAGTTTGACATAATGAAGACATATTATGGAAGTTGAACTCAGTATATGGTATATGTATTCAACATATCACATAAGAATATAGACATTTTGAGTATAGCCAACATTTCAAACTTACATAAGAAGCGGCATATTATCTCAGAACTAACCTGCATCAAAATCATAGCGAAAGTTTCACCAGCTGGTGCAAGACGGCCAAATTCTGCTGGAAACATAGTCGCAAGTATTGCTACAATTGCTGTGACGAATGGGAGGTTTCCTCCTTGGATTCTCAAAGATTTTGTGAGGTATGTGGCAACCTTGCAGATGCCAAAGGACACAGCAAGAGCAGTAGCAGTCTCTAGAACAGGTAGCTTGTTTCCAGGCTTCGACCCCATATCCGCAAGATCATCTGTCACAGTTATGATCACCATCAGAACTCAGAAGACAACATTTTTAAGATTCTACTATCCACATTTAGCTGCATTTCTTTTTATAAATTAAATTTCAGCTTCAGATGGTCAGCCACTACGATTTAATCTATTATCTTCTGCGAAGTAGTTAAGGTATTGAAAGCTAATACCTTAAAAGTGTTTCCTGCGTATCATGATGTGGAAAACCAACACGTTTACTGAAAAATCATAGATGATAGATTAATGTTGGGAAAAACAACACAGTGAGATCTTCATTCCATCATTTTCTTTATAACCACAAGACAACAAAACTATCATCTCATGGTATAGACAAATATAAGACCTCAAAATTTTAATGGCAATGAGCTATTCCTATGAAAAACATGAAAACTCTAATTTATCAAAAACTGATTTACAAGAAAAAAATAAAAGACAAGTCATGTATACTATTTTTATATAGAAAATACGAACATTATCAACAGTGTTTTGGTAATTCTGACACAACAATTGAAAAATTATGTTCGAAGACATGAACATGAACAATTCTAACCTCTCATCAGAAGTCTTTTAAGCTCAGCTGTTAAAGAAACCATTTTTTTTTCGTACACACATCTCTCGTTCAGCCAACACTATGAAGGCCATCGGATTCCACGTGCCATTTTTCGGTCGCTGCATATACATTTGATTGATAGCAACATCTTGATATCTGAACAGTCACATGCAATGCATTGCAGCATCAACGCCGCGCAGCAACAGCAGCATCAGCATCAGCATCAGCAACATCCACAGCAACAGAGCGCAGCAACAGCAAGTACGCCAGTCCGCCCCCGCATGAAACAGCAGCAGAAAAAAAAAAAAAAAAAGATGCACTCTGTTTGCGACAGAGTGCTCTACCTACACAGCAGCAGCAGCATCCCCTGCATGATTGTAAATTTTTTTTAGAAGCAAAACTTTTGTCTTTTCTGGCATCCGAAACTACATTAGTAAAGGATATCGCTATCTACTACATTGATTGTTTTGTTTTATCCAACATTCGAACCTACCTTAGTTAAGAATATCACTACTCTATACAATTTAGGGTTATCTTACATCAATTTATTTGTTTTTGTCTATCGATGTGAACTACCTTAGTCAAGGATATCGCTAGTTCATACAAGAGTTAGGTTAACTTATACCAATTTATTTGTTTTTGTTTCTCTGACGTTAAAAATTACCTTAGTCAATGCTAAGGCTATTCCATATGTGCAAAAGTCCAAAGGCCAGGTATCTTGTTCTTTATTGTTTTTTTTCCCTTAAAAAGCAATACTAACGACCAAAGGGGTAGAAGTGTCAAAAAACAATATCCACAAAGAAAAGGTAGAAGTGTCGAAAACAATGAAGTTGTGAGAATATGATTGTAATCATAATCAGAACCTGGAAAAGAATAGCCTAGAAATATGAACAAAAAGGATAAAAAATTTCAATGTCCAAAGCCAATTGACAAAAAAAATTGATACTTTGTGTAATGCTGGACAAGTATATCAATAAACTGATAATCAAAGTCAATCACAATTTCTCGGGGAGCTCACTTCTAATAAAATTGGTAGCTAAGCCTTTTTTTCTTGGCAATTCTAAGCTGGTCATAAGCTTAGTAAGTGAGGACACAAATCGCAAGTTTCTAGAATTAATATTTTTATTCCCATCTTCAAAATCCACTAATGTTTCTTCTACAACTAATATGAGGCAGTCTGCTATTATTAACTAAGAAAGAATTGAATGATAAATATGAGCAGTTTGCTAATATTAACTAAGAAAGAATTGAATGATAAATATGAGGCAGGTGCTATTTCCAAGAGTTTAACTATTATAAGTCACTGAGAATGAGGTAAGAAATCTTAGTCTGGGAGGATTCAACCAACCCACTTAGGCAGCTAACAGATTCGACGATTGAACCATCTAATTCAGTCCAAATTTCTGTCACAACTCAGCCCCCAGCTTGCTGTCACAAAACAGAGTCAGCCCCAAAACAGACCGGTTGAATTCCCTGTTGTTGCACTTGCTGTCTCAGCTTGATGTTGCAACTGGGCCCGTTGCATTGGTGGCAAAGATTGCATGAAATGCTGCGGCTGTTGATGTCAAAGTTAGTAAAGAGCTATACGATGTATTTTGCAGAATCTCTACTAGCAGTCCAAGTAAAAACCTTTAAAACTGAAAAAAAAATTCCTGGAATAAAATTTTTTTAACATGAAAGCAAGGAAAGAAGCAGAGTTCAAACTACGTAAGTCGTGGCAAATTTGGAAAGAGTAGAGACACATGAAGATGAAGAGCACTTTATTAGAAATGGGCCATAACCACCATACTGATAGCATCCTATTATTATTGTGGAACCAGCCTCTAAAATTTCCACAAATCAATCAAAAATGCTCTCACAGTCTCTCAATACTATTTGTTGATATGGCTTTTTGGCACGTAGAAAATTGTCTATATTCCTCATGTTATGCAATCATATTTCTTTTGTTATTAAGTTTTGGTTGAATTTTATTATAGTACAATGCAACTGTAAGTCCAAAATATATTGCTTTTGCTTTTTCAAACACATTCATCAAAGAACCACCCAGAATTATGGATCAATGGATCAATGTATGGAACTAAATAATTTAATTTATTTATTTAGCAGGAGGAACATAGATAAAATACAGAGTAAATTTTTTTACTACTACTGCTCTATATCTTACACTTTGGCATGCAGGTACTGATCCAAAGTGATAGGTTTAGGACCACCAAACATGTTGATCAAGAAAAACTTTTCAATTCCGAGTTTGAAAAACTGGAAATTGTGACTCTTGGGCCAATCTGCCAAACATTCAAAGCAAAACATATAAAGTGATCAATAATGAGCAACCAAGAGCAACAAAAAGATGAAAACAAATTTTAATTGAAACCATGCATGAGATGTCATCAAGATTTACCCTTCATCTCAGAGTGTTTTTGAGAACAAGGCAGTTTCCGCAAATTTAGCTTCCTTCGAATTTCCATCAACCACCATCAACTGAAATACCAAAGATGCAAACAATCAGCACAGAAACTCACACTAAGCAGTTCAGAATGAACAGATCTTTATATAGTACCAACTTATAAATTCCATTCTATTAAACCACGTTCAGTAGTTTCAAAAGATAATAGGTATATGCAAAAATTTCCATTACCTGCAATGCCTAACATTCTTCATCTTGTATAACAGATAAAAAATGGTTCTCTCTCGACTTCTACCTTCTGAAGATGACAGCCTTATTTTCACTATTTGATATTTATTGTACACTAATCATCTAAGATTTATCTGAACAAGCATATGGATTTTTATTTTCTATTCAGGTATAGCAATTCATTAAAACTGAAAAATGCGGGGTATGTGCATCAAAGAAAAATTGTTTTGGAAAAACTGATTATCAAATAGCAGGAACTCAGGTAAGCAATGATGAAAGTTGATAGTACCATCTCAAAATGAGGTCACCCTCAGCTGAAATGGTAAAGTCATAGCGTGGTTGAACCAACTTCTTACAGGGTTTAAATATTGCTAGAAAACATCGATTCTTTAATCTTCGAGGCCATATTTTTCATTTATTTAAAGTCACAGTATATAAACTTTCTAGTGTACAACTACTGATTGTTGCTTCTAATATGATCCCTCAGTGTTTAATCATAGTTCTATGCAATAATAATAACATTCTATCCCAATACTTTGTGATTTATGGTCAGGCGAATCTCGAATTTAGGCTTATAGGATAACGAACAGGCTAGTGCGATAACTCGAGACAAGCACAGAAACTCGGTCTGTTGTGAAGGTAAGAACTATACCTAATACAGAATTACATTCTTAATTAATGATATGCATACAGGTATGAAAGTTATAAACATAAGCATTTATCATTGTTTGAAATAGCCAATGTCAAAGCTTTAGACTAAGATATATTCATTGGACTAATGAAAAAAGTGCTAGAAATGAAGGTCAAGTCATCCATAGTACATCATGTATTAATGAAAATATCAACACAAAAAAGATGAGTGTTCAAAATGTTTAATTATTCACCTTTCCATTAAGTGTAAGCTTTGCACAAGTTGGGTTCTCAGGATCTGTCTTGCCACAAGTTCCAAGAGGGAACTCACTGAGTGTAAATGAAGCCCTTGAATCATTCAATGCATTACTTGCAGTAGGGTCAAGAGTGGTCAAGTAGAAGTATGGGATGCCCCAGCCTTTACCAGGTTTCCCATCACTAAATGAAACTACATTTCTGAATACATCGGAGAATAATAATGTCAATCAAAAATTAGTTTGGTGTAAAAAAATAACTTAGCCAAACTGTATGAAAATGTAAATAATTTACCCAAAGGGAGCTCCTCCCAAGTCACTGGAGATGATACTGCAGGAACAAAGTATCAATGTTAACATCATGGTCCAAATTCATATGAGGACTTAACCACAAATACAAATTTTGCTTCCCCGAACAAGGATAGTGGCTAATGCCACATTAATTTATCAAAAGAAACATATACGAGTCATTCTTTTCATATTACATAGAGATCAAAAAATGCAGAAAGTATAGAATGTGTTCAAAGATCTCGTAAATGATCTTTTCAATGCTTTCATGCTTTGTATCGTATTTGTAATCTTAAAAATAGTTGCTTGTTTGTTTGTTCAGTTTTCAGTTAAAATCTATACCTCAACAATTCTTTTATTCAGCCAGTCACAGACATGATGACATGTATTTAGACAGAATTGTAAAATGGGTGTTTTCATCATCATTGAGACAAACACAATCCAAGTGTTAGTCATAAAAATTGACAAGACTTCTTTTATCTCCACCAAATCAACTAACCCATTTTACAAAGAGAACCAAAGGTGCCTCCAACAAACCACATTTAACAATTATTAACCAAATCCAGCTACAACCAATTATATAAACCTAAGAATAACCATAACCCGTTTCATATAACCAAAGATAAAACACCGCTACAATCCACGAACACTTAAATTAGACTCATAAAAAATTCTAATTGGAAAAAATGGAAATAGAGAGAGAGAGATATAGAGATTCACCTTAAGACCCCCCATGTGTTCTCAGAGACCAACCATCTAGCAAACACAGCAGCATCATTAGGATTTGGTTTTGTTTTCAATACAAGTTTTCTCCCCTGTACTGCAATTGAAGCTTCAAGGACAACAAAAACGAAGAAAAAACATAGAGCAGAGACAATTTTGGACGCCATTTACTTTACTGGATGATATGACATGATGGAGCAAAGGGTTTTGGTTGTTTGGGTTGCTCGAATTCTCCCTTTCTCTTTCCTTCTCCTTCTCTTTCTCCTTCTCTCTTTCCCTCTCCTTGAAATTTTAGGGTTAGATGCAAAGGGTTGAAAAGGGGGAGATGGAGCGGGAACGCACGGGAAGCAAAATTTTTTAGCAAAATTTCACCCGCCAGAAATCGACCTAATTCTCCACACCTTCACGTGCAACGCACGTGCACGTTTGCAACGGTTTTAAGCCGTGGGTCACTATAGCCACGGTTTTTAGCCGTGGCAAACACACCAACGGTTTAGAACCGTGGCCAAGCCTTTTTTAGCCACGGTTTTAAGCCGTTGGGCACTATAGCCACGGTTTTTAGCCGTGGCAAACACACCAACGACTTAGAACCGTGGCCACCCCTGTGTAGCTAATCAGGTCTTTTGGTGTAGTGAACCTAGCTACATCAAGACTATAAAACACAGTTTTGAAACGTTAAAATAGGATATAATCAAAAGGAATCAATAGTTATTTATGCATAAGTTGTACTTACTTACATGGGCAGCATATATTATAGCAGGGGATTATTGGTTTGGCATTCACAATTGAAAACAATACAAGAATTCTGGAAGCAACAAAATACCATCAAAATATAGTTGGAAAGCTTGTATTGAGCAATGAGATTAACAAGAATACTAATTATCATCAAAGGAAATAATTCTGGAGTTTAACAATAATACTAATTATCGAACAAAATGCTCATTGTAAAAAAAAAATCATCGAACCCTAATTTCATCCTAAATAAAACACAACCCTGATGAACCCTAATTTCATCATAAATAAAAGAGAGAGAGAGAGAGAGAGAGAGAGTACCTATGTGACTTGCAAAACGATTATCCTCCATACTATGCTGAGCAAGTCAACGCTTTTAATGCGATACGACGACCTGGCAATCATCCGCAACCTAACTATTACCAGTCAGGGTTCGCCAAACATCCAAGTCTCTCCTGGGCCCATGGCCCACACCAAGGGGGACCTGTTGTTGCTTCCCAGGCTCCTCAAGCCCCTGGCCCTGTTGGGCCCCACCATAACCAAGTTCATCCATCCAACACATCAAGCTTAGAGGAAACGATTAGTCAGCTTTTGCACCGCTCAGCAAGTATATATAATGGATCAGAATTCTAAGGACATATCTGAGTTGAAAGCCACGACTCAAAGACTTGAGATAGCTATGAGTAAGATTACTCAGTCTTCTTCTAAGAGAGAGCCAGGGAGATTTCCTAGTCAACCTGTTCCAAACCCAAAGGGTCAATTCGCAGTTGGTAGTACATCTGAGTCCTACAATGAAGATGTCAAATCTATTACTACCCTTAGGAGTGGAAAACAGGTTGACAATCGAGTACAAGTGCCTGATTTGAATGTTGGTGCATCTACGTCTAAATCAAAACAGGTTGCATCCCCATCTGACAAGGAGGCTGATAAAGCCTCGCCTTCTACAGATGCTCATGTTGACTCTAACCCCACTCAAGCATCTTACTTACCTAGAGCCCCGTTTCCATCACGGTTAGCTCCTGCTAAGAAAGGAACAAATGTAACCGATGTAATGGACATTTTTAGACAAGTCCACATAAATATCCCACTACTCGATGCTATCAAGAAAGTTCCTAGCTACGCCAAGTTTTTGAAGGATCTTTGCACACAAAAGCGGAAGCTCCATGTGCACAAGAGGGCCTCCCTCACCAAGCAAGTGAGCTCAATTATTCAACACAGAACCCCGCCTAAGTTTAGGGATCCTGGTTGCCCGACTATTTCTTGTATTATCGGTAATCATGTAATAGATAAGGCATTATTGGATTTAGGGGCGAGTGTTAATTTATTGCCATATTCTGTTTATGAGCAATTAGGTCTCGGTGGGTTGAAACCGACTAGAGTAACACTGCAATTGGCAGATCGGTCTATCAGAGTCCCCCGCGGTGTTATAGAGGATGTGATTATCAAGGTTGAAAAATTTTATTACCCTGTGGACTTTATAGTTCTTGATACACAACCTGTTCACAATCCCTCTAGTCACATTCCTGTCATTTTGGGTCGACCATTCTTGGCCACATCCAATGCCATTATTAACTACAGGAATGGAATTATGAAATTGTCATTTGGCAACATGACCGTCGAACTCAACGTTTTTAATGTTAGTCAACAACCTCCCGAGCCCGAGGATGTTTGTGTGGTTGACATAATTGAGAGTTCGATGGAGAATTCCTTATTGGAGTCTGTATCAGATGATCCCTTAGCAGCATGCTTGACTCACTTCGGTTTAGACTTTGATGTTGATGATTCCATTAGGGGAGTCAATGATTTGCTTGACTCAGTCCCCATTGTGGATCCTAGTTATAAATGGAAGTCTAAAGTGGAACTCCTTCCACTCAGTGAGTCAAAATTGAACCTTTCTGCTGATACTATTGGAGTTTCTGACCCATTCCCTTTTCCGCGTGTTCATGATGACCCATTTGACATAGGTCCTCCTTGTGACTTCTACATGAAGTCTGATCCTCAGTATTCCTTGGAGAGACTACATGCCATAGGTTGTGCTAATTCTAGGTTTGGGGGTGTTGTTACGTTGTCTAACTCATCATCTTGGTGTAGTTCATTTTGTTATGATGAGCCTGTACCACCTGATACATCTATAGTTACATTTACCTGCATCACATTTCCATTGATCAGGGCTAATTATGTGGATCCCATGTTCTTGAGTGAGGATTTCAATTTTCACCATCCTGATGTGGAAATTATCCAATCTTCTGATTTGGAACCAGACTTAGGATGTTCCATTTTAGGAGTAAGGGAGGATCCTTTGTTGCATTTCACTACTTGCGACCTATTCATGTTTAAGATCCCTATTGACTTCCAAGGAATGCAAGCTTCTTTACCATTTCTATATGATTTTAGATGGCGGCCTTGCAACTTTTGGGATGTGCTAGTATATCTTGTGTCGCATGTGGTTGTTTTTTTTTTAGTGGACTGATCCTCAACTTTTCAGGTTGTTGGTATACGATTCCTTAACCATTTTGAGGTGAATGTTCCCTATGTTCTTCCTCGTCACTTCCTAATATATCATTCATGAGGGAGAATATATGTCGGGATGACGACGTTAAACCAAGTGCTCCTAGGAGGCAGCCTAGCTTTAGTTGTGTGTCTTTGCTATTAGTCTGGATTGATTTTCGAGTGCCCTATTTAGTTGTGTTTCACTCATACTCGTTAGCTCCATAACAGTTTTGACTTACAACTTGTTTTTTTTTTAGTTTTCTTTGTTAGTGTCGAGTCTGCATTTTATCGATTTCTAATGAAAACTCCATGATTCTTATGTTTGTGAGCCTCATTGGTGGAAGATTTCATCGAAATTGGTAAAACACTTTCCCATGGTAATATCACTCTAACTCTCCTCTTTTCTTTTCCTGCATTTGTCATGATCATCATTTTATACATTGAGGACAATGTTTGGTTTAGGTTTGGGGGTGACGTTTAAGATTTTTTCTGCATTTTTTGAAAATTTTGAAATGAAATGTATTTCACAATTGACTAGTGTATTCTACTCAATCTCCATTGATACATAGTTAATTATGACTATGTGAAAATTTTCGATTTGAAAATGCATTCAAATCTAAGTTTCTTTCCAATGAAGAGGATGTGCTTTCAAGTATGCCTTTAAATTTGAGGAATCCATGCTTTCACTTGTCACTTTTATATATCAATAGGAAAGCATATGGTTTGATATTATCTTTAAGTTAAATATATTCCATGAGATTTTTTTCAACTCGATTACTTTTTGCACTATAAGCCATATTAGCATGATTTGAAGTTGATGAGTGAAATATGAGCTAGAAAACCTTAGAATAATAGTGGAGACTTAACCAGTGAAAGTTTTGAGCCATTCTTTTCTTTCTGAGTGTTAGATAAATATACTCTAATTTTTCTTGAGTTCGCATTAAGTCGTTGATGATCTCATTTTTCTTATCAATTGCTTTGAGAATGACATTAAAATTAAATTATTGCACTAGAACTTTTTAGTTTATTTAGTTGAGATGTCATAATACCAACCTGAACTTAAGAAATGATGTAGGCAAGTTTTTCTTAAACCTTTTCTAGCCTTTTTACATACCCACTCATTAGTTCCCTTTTGAAGCCCTTTGAGCCGTTGATAGCCTTTTATTTGTTAACCCCTTATCAATACCCAATTTATCTAAGAATGTATATGGATGAATGTTAGTTGGAAATGGGCAATTAGAAAGAACAGAGTCAAATATACCATGAGTCGTCAGTGTTGAAACATTCTATTGAGTAGAAGAGGAAAAGCATGTAGTTGAAAAAAAAAAAAAAAAAAAAAAAAAAAACGAGGTCAATGAAGAAAAAAAAATGAAGAAAGCAATTGATGGTTAGAACATTGATAGCCCTTGTGTTAGTTTAATGGGTGTATACATTCTTAGAGATTTTTCGTATACCTTTTTCCATTCTTTGTTAGCCATTACCTAAGCCCCATTACAACCTATTAAAGTCCTAGTTGATCTTAAGAGATGGTTAGTTTCGTGGATGTGGAGATTAAATAAATAAGAACTATGGTGTATGATTTAACATTCCAAAAGTAATTGATATTCCTATCCATGAGATCATATTCATTCCATTCTTGAAAAGTCTGTTCTTCATATTACTATATGTGAGATGATTGTTTTCCATTATTTACTCTTTTCCTCACATATAAACTGAGTGAAATATCAAATCTCTGAGTGTTTCATTGTGAGTGACATGAGAGGTTTGAAGTCAAAACAAACTTTCTAAAGGAGATTTAGTAATTGTTTTACTCTGAAATAAAAATTTATGTTGATAAGGCCATGCACACACACACTTCGAGTTGGGAATAATTGATGAAATTTATTTAACCTTTGGGTATTATTAAATTGTTGTGAGACTCTTTGATATATTATTGTGAGACTGTTAGTTATTTTCAAAAAAATTGGCAATTAAATTCTTACTCTGAGGATAATAGACTGAGTTACCATGTTTTGAAAATTTTTGAGTCATAATGTTTGTGGGTAACATTTCTGGAAACCCTCACGAGACTATAACTCGTCCACTAGAGGTAATCTAGGGGTTTAAAGCCTTGTTGCACGTTTAAGGTAAGTGCAACCGATGATTCCTGCGAAAGTGAGTTAGAATTTTATTATTATTGTTTTGCTCGAGGACTAGCAAAATATAGGTTTGGGGGTATTTGATATTCACAAAATTATTACATAATATATCCCTTAATTTATATATGTTAGTGTTTCGATTATTATAATTTATAATAATTATTTCGTTTTCATGTTTTGGCAGGAATTTGAGCGTTAACGATGAAATGATATTAAGGCGACAACTTAAGGACTGACAATTGGTCGATTCTAGTGGTGGTACAAAGCAAAGAGACACATATCTAAACCTAACCCTAATAAACCTAGGTCCACCTAATTTAACCTAAGCCCAAACCTAAAACATGCTAACCTAAAAACCCAAGCCCAATATGAGAACCCTATTTAGCTTCCCCATCTTAGAGAAAGGAAGGTCATCCTTATTCTCTCCTCTTCCACAGCCCCTCTCCCCTCATCTCTTTTCCAGCCACCACACCACCTCCTCGGCAATCCTCGCTCGAAAGGAGAGCCGGCAGCGCGATAATCCCGCCATCACCACCTCCTCCTCGTCCTCTACCATCAGCCGCCACCTTCTACCATCCCTCTCTCTGTTCCATCATCCTCACCGCCGCCATCCACCATCCAGCAACCTCGCCACCAGAATCGCAACGACCACCACAGCGGCTAAACAGAGAATCGCCCCTGTTTTCCTCCCTCGCAACCTCCCTCCTTCCTGTTTTCCTCTCTTTCCACGGTCTCTCACTCCTACACTTCTCTCTCTGTTCCAACCTCGCCACCAAACCACGTATCGCCGCGACAGAACCACCGCAACCACAGCCTCGAAACAGAGCCGCACCGCGACTCTGTTTCGCCTCGCAACAAAGCATGTTCCCCTCTTTTCTCGGCCTCTCTTCGTCTCGAGCTTCTTCCTGACTCCCTCTCTCATGACCACCGTTACGACCCGACCAAGCATCACCGCCACCTCCTCGCGAGACAGCGTTCGCTACCTAGAAATAGGGAACCCTGTTCCTCGCCCTCCTTCTTGTTTTTACTGTTTTATAACTGTTTCCTCATCCTCTCTCTCTCTTTTGCAGGTTCTGGAGACGATTTGAGGACGAGGAAGGCCGCGAGAAGCGAAGAAAATCACCGCGAGAGCCGCTGTCTCGCTGGAGACGAAGGCGCAGCAGCGCGCGACTTTGGCGGGAGAAAACTGTTTTTCAAACAGTTCAGCTATTGACACTCCCGAGTTCTCTAAGAGCCACCACAGTGCCTTTAGCAGCCCTTTTCTCGGGATTCGCGTTCGTGCAGAGATGAGTTGCGGCGTACCACATCACGAGGAGATGACTACCACTACCATGGATAGCTAAACCCTTCGCCAAGGCTACGATGAAACCACGGGATTTCCTAGAGTTTGTTTTAAATTTATTATTTTCTTTATGCTTGAACGTTAAACACATTTGATTTACGATTTTTAATAAATTGCTTTCACCGATTATATCCTGATTAATTATCTAGACTAGTCGGTAGTTAGAAGTACCCTTTGTCGAAATTCAAAAGCCTGATTTAATCAATTAATCCGAATCTGTGGTTGTGTGTGTCGTATGAAGACACGCAATGCTAGGGATTAGGATTAGTTAAAATAAACCTGTGATTGTGTGTGCCGTAATAAGACACACAATGCTCGAGGTTTATACCTATGCTGAAATCAATTGTGAACTTAGATTAATCTTTAGGTTAGTCATGTTAAATCTTGAAAACAATATTTTTGATTACACAAATCTCAAAGAACCTGTGGTGGATTCAATGCCTTGGTTTCCTTTCTCATATTCTTTAAAAAAAAATTATTTCGTTTTTAATTTGATTATTAGTTTATATATTTTAATTGCTGTAACCCCAATTTAAATTAGTTTAAATCAACTCTGAAATTTAATTGCAACCATAGTCCTTGTGGGATCGACCTGTACTTGCCATTGTCTACCAGTTAGACACTGTGCACTTGCAGTTATTAAAATTAGGTTAAATTAACCTATTTTTTAGGTTAGTTAAATCTGCATCAGCAACCGAGGCAAAAGTTTCACCTATAGAATATGCCTTCAATCTGAGTGTCCCCACGGACCACAACGCGGGCTTTGTACCGCTCAATAGTACCATCCGAATTATATTTCAATTTGTACACCCATTTGCAGCCAATGGACTTTTTACCTGCAGGAATATTGGTAATGGTCTATGTACCATTGCACTCCAAAGCATCGATTTCAGATTGCATGGCCTTACGCCAATTAGAATCTTGCACAGCCTCATTAAATGATCGGGGTTCAACCCCAGCAGTTACAGCCGCCAAAATTGTGAATGGAAGCCGATAAATTTGCACAGGTAATATAATTGGCTAAAGTATACCACGTACCTGAAGACCCGGTGGAAGGAGGAGACGAAGAGGGGTGTAAAACTTGTGCAATGTGGCATACATAATCACGGAGATGGGCAGGCGGCTGTCTAGAGCGTTGGTCGCGACCAATAGGCTGGGTGGTCACGGCCTGATCTGGTGCAATAGGAGATGGGACGGCAGGAGCTTGCTCGTCCCTAGGAGGCGCGTCGCCGAGGCCGTAGGCATGACAGGAGCTGACCGAGCAGTGGTGTTGACTGGCTCAACATGGGAAGAAGAAGACCCATTGGAAGGAACACCTCCCCTTGACTACAAACGTGGGGACACCAGTATCTCAGTACTCGACTATTCCCAAGTCCAGTCATTAGCTAGTAGTAAAGGAGATGAAGGCCATGTGGGTGAGGCATTGGGTTGAGAGAAAGGAAAATTTTGCTCATCAAATATAACATCTCTTGAGACAAAAAATTTATTGGTCTCCAAATCCATAACTTTCCAACCTTTCTTTCCATGAGGATAACCCAAGAATACACATCGGTGACTACGAGGGTCAAATTTGTCTTTTGAGCGATCTTTTTTTTTTTGAAAATTGAGCGGGGTAAAAATGGACCCCAAACACAAACAACCAAAAACCCGGAGATGGGCATAACACAAACAACCAACCAAAAACCCAAAAACCCAAACACAAACAACCAAAAACCCGGAAATTGAGGCTCAAATTTGTCTTTTGAGCGATCTTTATGATGGGCATAACACAAACAACCAAAAACCCGGAGATGGGTAAGAGAGGGTGTTGGGAGTATAATTTTTAAAGAGGTGTAAAGCCCTGTAAAAGATGTGTGGGTATACGGTTAATGAGATGAGCGACAGTGAGGACACATTCACCCCAAAATTCAATAGGTAGGAATGCTTGAAATAATAGGGCTCGTGCAACATCCAAAACATGACGATGTTTTCTTTCAACTCGGCCATTTTGTTGTGAGGTATCGACTATACTGGTTTGATGTATAATTCCATGTTGAGCATAAAAGGAAGTCATGGGTGTAGATGTGAACTCCAATCCGTTATCACTACGAGTTATTTTGACTGATTTTCCAAATTGCGTTTTGGCAAGGGAGCAAAATTGTCTCAATAATAAACTAGCCTCACTTTTTCCATGCATCAAGTAAACCAATACTACACGACTGAAATCATCAATAATAGTAAGAAATATCTTGTACCAGAAATAGTAGACTGTCGATAAGGCCCCCAAATGTCACAAAAATATCTTGTACCAGAAATAGTGCTCTTGGCATGGATGGATTTACTGCTGGTTTTTTTCAAACATGTTGGGATTTGGTGAGTTCTGATATATGGGAAGTTGTTATACAGTGTTTTTAGGGAGAGGCTCTTTCGGCGTCTTTCTCTGCAAATTTCATAGCTTTGATCCCGAAAAAGGAGAATCCAGGTTCCTTCTCTGACTTTCGCCCTATTAGTCTTTGCAATGTGATTTATAAAATTTTCAATAAAATTATTTGCACTAGATTGGCATTGGTGTTGCCAAGCATGATCTCTATGGGACAGAGGGCTTTTGTTAGAGGGAGATTTATTGGTGAAAATATTGGCCTAGCACAGGAATTGGTCATGGATATATATAAAAAGGTGTTTGGAGGTAATGTTGTGTTAAAGATTGACTTGGAGAAAGCTTATGACCGACTTGAATGGAATTTTCTGCTCGCGGTGCTCAGAAGATTTTGCCATATTATTTCCAATTGTATAGCTTTTTGTGGTTTCTCAGTTTTGCTGCAGGGAGTTTACAATGGATTTTTCAAATCTACCAGAGGATTAAGGCAAGGGGATCCTCTTTCACTGTTATTTTTTATCATTGCCTCGAAAGTTCTGAGTAGGGGTTTGAAGTTGGCTTTCAGTAAAGGAAAAATAGGGTATTACTATACGCCTAGGCCCTATAGTCCTGTTTCACCTTTACTTTATGCAGATGATACTCTAATTTTTTTAAATGGACGAAAATCTTAAGTTCTGGGGTGTATGGAATTCATGAAAAGCTATTGTAAGGCTTCGGGTCAGAAGATGAATGAAGGAAAAAGCTCTTTTATGCCTGAGAACAATGTGGCAGTGGAACGAATTGTGTCTTCGAAGAGACTTACAGGATTTCAGTATATAGCGTCCCCTTTGACATATTTGGGAGGGCCAGTTATTCAAGGGAAAGTAAAGATTTCTTAGTTTGAACAGATGATTGGTAAAATTCAAACATGTATCCAAGGATGGAAAGCAAAGCTGTTATCGCCTGGGGGGAGACTGATATTGAATAAGCATGTTCTTAGCTCAATTCTTGTTTACATTCTAATTGCCATGTGTGTCTCCAAGAAAGTTTTATCCAAAATAAACGGTTTGTTAGCGGATTTTTTTTGGGGTATTGGCGAAGGCAGGTTGAAGAAAAAATGGGTGTTATTGGGACAAGATTTGTTTGGCACAAGAGAAAGAAGGGTTGGGTGTTAGAAATTTGATAACATAGATGAAGGCTTTTCAAGTTAAGGCTCTTTGGAACCTTATTTTGTCAGACTCCTTATGGGTTACTTTTATGAGAAATAAATACTGGTTGCCTAGAGTTTCATTGAGTGGACAAGTTGTGAAATGTGGGGCTTCCTCGTTTTTCAAGGAAATCATGCTTGGTAAAGCTTTTACTTTGAGTAATTCATTCTCGCGGATTGGCAGGGGCAATTTTAGTTTTTTTGAGGAAAATTGGAGTCTTATGGCTTCCTTCAAAAGGCTGGAGGAGTTGATCAGTTGTGGGGTTTGGCCCATGGTTAGGGAAGTGATTTTGGGTGATTTTGATTTGGTTCACCAAGGTCTCAGACACCTTGCACGTAGTCTTTTTGCAGATAGGTTGCGTGGTACGCAAGATGGCGATGATGGGTGTGTATGGGCTCCGAATCCGGATGGATTTTTCTCCATCCATTCTGCATATGAATTACTACGACATCATAGGGTGAAGAATGAGTTAAATAAGAAGATATGGGAAAACATTCTTCCATCCATAATTTCAGTTTTGTTTGGTAAGGTTGAAAAATGAACCGACTTAGGTCGGTTTTAAAATTTTCAAACTGAAACCAAACCGACCATTAACAAAATCGATCCGAAATCGAACCGATTCTAATTTATGCAAACCGTAACCGAACCAACTAAAATCAAACCAAAACCGAAATAAAATCGAACCGACTAACTATTTTAAACATATTGTATTATTTATATATAAAATATATATTATTTATTATATATATTCGATCGGTTCGGTTTGGTCGGTTAAAATCACATAGAAACTAAAAACCAAACCGACCACTTCGGTTTTGAATTTTTTTAAAAACGAAATCGATCCGAACCGAATTTAAACTTAACCAATTGGTTTAATCGGTTTGATCGATTTTTTATTCAGCCCTATTGTTTAGAAATTACAGCGTAGAGGTGTGCCAGTGGACGAGGAGCTGTACAGATGTCGTTTTAGCCTTGCCTCGAGATGTAGGTGTTGCGCAGATCCGTGGATGGAATCTTTGAACCACTTATTTCTGGAAGGCAAGTTGGCGGTTAAGGTATGGAGTCACTTTGATGGGATTTTTAATGTGCATATAAGGAAACCAGCAGATGAACTCGCAAATAGGTGTGTTATATTTCCTTACTCCTATTTTATCCTATGGGAAATTTGGAAACAAAAATGTAAGTGTGTCTATGAAGATGTGTCTCCAAATGTTGCGTTTGTGATTTTAAACATTAGGCGCAATTTGAGGTTGGCAAATACTTTTATCAATCTGAAACAAATAAGCCGGAATATGGCTCCTTTAAGGGCATTGGGGTTACATGTGATCCCAGTTAGAAGGAAGGCTGTTAGAATTGTTTATTGAACCCCCCCCCCCCTCCTGCAGATTTTGTGGCGCTTAATGTTGATGGTTCCTCTCGCAAAGACAAGGCAGGAAGATGTGTGATTATTAGAGACCCTAGGGGTCTTTGTGTGGTGGAAAAGCAAGTGTTTTTCGGGAAAGGATCAAATAACAAAGTGGAAGCTTTGGCTCTCGTGGAAGGTTTGCGCCTGTGTTTCTCATTGAGCTTTAGCAAAGTGGTTGTCCAATCAGACTCGGAACTTATTTGTGGTTAGTTTAGATAGACCTTTAAAATTCCTTGGCATTTGCAGAACATTTTTAAAGAAATTAAACTGCTGGGGGAAAGAATGACGGTTGATTATAAGCCTATCTATAGAGAGGCTAATGCGGTGGCGAATGCTTTAGCCGATAGAGCACAAAAAGAATTTAAGACTGTGACATTTGGAAGTAATGAATTACCTAGGCGTTTGGCGGGCTTGGTGTTTCTTGATAGTTGCCATACGGCTTATGTTCGCCATGGTAATGAGTAGACATTATCAATGTTAATATGCAGGAATATTCACTGGTTTGGGGCGCCAAAATCACGAAGGAGTAGCCGTGCTGCTTGCAGGCTTGCGCGGTGGCTACTCTGTCTAGGCAATGCACTGGACAGAGTGCTCTGTTTTGACAGAGTACTCTGTCTTGACACACCCTGGAGCATTCTATATTGCTGCCTGTATGTTATGTGATGTGCTGGAAATTGGCAGTGGTTTGGGCGAGAGTTAGGCATGCAGGGTGTTGTTACTGCTTACATTGCATTTTTTTTATTGTAGTTGGTCTTTGTTCGCAACTTGCAAATTGTGATTGCAAGTCGTTATTGCAAGTTGCAAGTTTGCATTTTGCAAATTGCAATTTATTGCATGTTTTGTTTTTGGAGCAATTGGCATTAGTGCAAGATGCAGGGTAGAGCTAATGCTTTCTCCTTCATGATGCTCAAGTTGTTTTTGGTGATGTTGGCCAAGTTCATGATTAAGGTCCCTTAAGGTCTAAACCTCGTTTTGGTTTAGGCCTTATCCTTGGTGAGTTAGGACTAGTATTAAGGCCTTTTCCAAGGTCACTTTGAACTAGGAATATTTCTGGTTTTTTTTAGGATGTATGTCCAATTGTTTCTTTTTTCTCTCGGGTAAAGTCGTTATGTACCCCGACATGTGTATAAGATTTATTTAAAAATTAAAAAATAAAGTTGCAACAGGGCAATTGGTTCTTGGGCAAGCCTATTAAGGTCTTTCCTTGTTCACCTATTTGTTTGTTTACAAGGTCTAGGTGATTTTGGCCTAGTCCTAGAATAAGGTCTTTTAAGGTCTAAACTTCTCTTTGGTTTAGGCCTTATCCTTGGTGAAATAGGTATATTTCTCAATTTTCCTTTCTGTTATGTTTTAGTTTTCTTGGTGGTAGGCCTTATTATGTAAGGCATACTCCTTGGTGAACTAGTCTTTTTATGGTCAAGTGAGGTAGGAAAATTTTCTAGCATGCACAGTTTTAATTCTTTGTTTTTTAGGATGTATGTCCAAGAGTTTTATTTCTTGGGTAAAATCGTCATGTACCCCCGACAAGTGTAAAAGATTTTTATCAATGAATAAAGGTCTGGCATTGCCAATGGTAACCTGGTTGGATGGTTAAGGTTGTGGGTTAACCCCACGACTTGGGTTCTATACCCACCAGCGGCACGTTTGCCTTTCAAAAAAAAAAGTGGTCTGGCATCCATAGCTGGCCCTCCCAACTAGAGGTTTATTTATAAAAAATAATAATAATAATAATAACCTTAACACGGAGAAAGCCTACAAATTAATTGCGAAATCATCCCCTCTTTATTCAAGTTAAGATACTACAAGTAGTACATTCAATCAGTTAATTAAGCAATCCCATCAATACAGAGCCATTGACCCACAAAGAGAGCATCACAGTTTAGGTTGGGGTTGATAGCATCAAATTCTTCTTCATTCAAATTGAAGATGTTGGATATGTGAGAGCAGGTGTCACCACCCTCTACCCCCACAACAGTTTTACATGCTGGGGTGGGCTTTGCCTTACCAATTAACCTGGCCTCAGTCATGGAGAAGATGAGAAGGCAAGAGAGCACCAAAACTATGGCAACTTTGTTGTTGTTCATGGAAGCCATTTTGTTCCTTCTCTTAGTTGTCTCCTTAACAAGGTGAAAGATCTCTTTCTTGTGTGTTGTTGGGTACCTCGTGCTAATTTTCTCTCTTATTTATTGGTATGAATTGATGGATGAATCCAGCTACATAAAACCAGAATGCATGCATTGTATAATATATGCCATGACCAAAACAAGAGGCCTGCCTCTCCATGCGATCAATTAACTTTTCCCACATATATAAATTTATTTTATTCATGATTTTGTGTTTGTTGTGTTTAGATTTTATTACTCTATCTTTGTTGCACTAGGCTAATTGTTCAAGATAAAAATGCCACACTTGTAACTTATGTTTTTACTCATTGGGTAGTTAGCCTAAGAGTATCTTATAATGGCTCCCCATATAAATATATGCGGGCTAAGTTTGAAAACGTTTTCCCTATAGGGTATGTTGAAAGCAGCAAGATATGTTGTAGATTTGTAATTATGAATTAGTCTAAACCAGTATTTTGGACTTTTATAATCAGTCTCCTATATCCCGCAAGCTTCTCCTATACTAGGCTTCTGTACATTTTGAATTTTGGAAAAAAAATATACATGGCCAATCATTGTGTTGAGATTTTGTAAAGTAGATCACATCTCGAGGATGCTGGATGGTGGTGAGCGGCCCTCTCCCCCACCTCGCTCTCTCTCCCTCGCTCCCTAGAAGGGCTCTAAAATGAGACCCAAGACCATTGTAAATATTAGGAGCATGTAACGACCCTAATTTAACACATTATAATTTTTTTATTTTTTTTGGCTTTATTAAAATTTGAGGTTAAGTCAAGTAATAACTAAAAAAAAAAGATGTCACTAACCTTGAGCAAAACCCTAACCTTGTAGGGTTTGTCTTTAGTTGGATTAAATAGAGGTTTGGGAATGGTTTTTGTTTCTTAGCCGCACAAAAAAATGGAGAGAGAGGAAGAAGAAGAAAAGGAACAAGAAGGGAGAAAGAACAAAAGAAAAGAAAAGGAAGATTAAAGCAAAAAGGTGAGTTATTTATCTCTATGTCTTTTCATTTTGATTATATCTGTGTCTGTATAGGACAATCAATAAAAAGTTGTGAATTCAAAGATCGAAAATCCACACTTTCAAATTGTATTCATTCCAATGTCAGATTCACACAACAATTAGAAGAAAACAAAGTGGTCCCTGAGTCCCACTGCAGAATCAACTTTAGTCTGCATGCACATATCTGAAATAGTTTAATGAGGAATTAGTTTATGATTCCTAAAATCAAAGGGTTTGTGTTGTGTCAAACATCTTGTCTAGGCAGGTACCGTAACTCTTTATGATTTTAAAAATTGAAGATCTTTCTTATCTTACCAAGTTCAATGTTGATAGTATAGGGTATTTTTATTGTGTTTGTCATTTAGTCCACCTCCCTTGGTATCTGTAGGATGGTTGATTGTGAAGTTTTGTTTTTTTTATTTGATTAGTGGTTTGGGTTTTGCTTATTTGACTGTGCAATTGAACCATGATTGTGGTGATTTGAAGGGTTACCCATAGTATGGGTCGACAAATTATATAAGGAGTCAAAAGAGAAATAAAAGACATCATGGTCTGATTAGTTTAACTATTCTGAGCCTTATGTAGGATGGAATTGATTTGGAAATTTAACTCACCAAAGTTAAAAGAAGCCTGGATTTGTCTAAATCATATTATTGGATGTTTGACATTATACTTCAATGTTATGTTTTCTCAAAGGAGAGAGTGGATTGATTTACTTATGAATGACAAAATGTCATTGTGAAGGAATTCTGAAATATTCCAAAATGAATGATATTGTTAAACTTTGATTGCTGAAAAATTTAAATCACCTGGAATTGTATCACTTAGAACTACCATACCTCTTTTCTTGTCTATTATTTTTTCTCTTATAGAGAAACTAAATAACCTGTGGGTTGTCTTGAGGAGGTGGGGCTCCTATTTCTTATAGAGAAACTAAAATAACCTTTGGGTTAGTCTTGCGGAAATGAGGTGAATTTTATGCCTAAGATAGGCTTTGATATTTATCCATCAAAAATGTGACGTGACTTTATGCGCATTGATAGCCCAAGAATGGCTTTTGTAACTCATATAGTTAGGAGTATCCGGTGATGCATGCCTGTATGTGATGTGTCCCCACTTGGGCATGGATGACAGAGAAGTCATATTTTATATGAGAGAGACATACGGGCATGTATGTTCGGCACGGAGGTTGTGCGAATGTGGTATCGTCTAAGTGATCAATCCGTTAAAAAATGAATCAAAATTTAAATAAAAATGAGTAAATTATGTTTAAATTGTTTCTAATCCTTTTCATGTAGGATGGCAAGTCCAGTAATATTTCTACAGGACATACTTGCTATAGTCAACTCTTTCAATGTAAGTGTAAGTAAATGCACTTTTACTTATTAGGTTTACATAATGGCCTCGTGGAGGATATACCTATGTGTTTTGGTTATTTTGTCGCATTTTATTGTTCTGTCATGTCATTCTATTTCTTTTATTGATTTTTGGGGAACAAAGAATTTCACACCAGCTTTATTGCTGACCCAAGTGGGCTTTGGATTCTTGGGTACATTCCTTCGGGAATGTAGCCGACTAACTTATTTTTAGGATTTGGTAATCTCGGGCAAGCTTAGAGCAGTTCCTTTCGTACGTGACGAGCATTGCTAGGAGTTGCGCGTTGTTCGAGAAATTATGTCATTTTTATTTGTAGGTGACAGTTTAATTATTTGTAATAGAACTTGGAGTTTATTTATTAATTCTTAGGAGAGATACATATGTGGTTAGTTGAACTTATTAGAGTTGGTTCTACGAGATTTAATATATTTTTTTCTTTCATTTTGATGGGCTTTTAGATCAGTTGTTTTATTTATTTTTTTCTAATTTGGTAAATTGTGCATTTGATTATTTCTTGTAGATGACAACTGTTACTTTTAATGAATGACGATTCATGTCCCGAATTTTGGAGAAAAACCAATAATCCTACGTGGATTTTTTTGGATTTTTGTTTTCCTTCGAAAATCGGGCGTGACAGTTTGGTATCAAAGCCAGACCCAGCCAGAAGTGTGCCAACGAGGACATTGGGCCCTAATGGGGGTGGATTGTAATACCCTGAGTGGACGGGCTCTGAGGCTGACAGCTCCATGTGTGGGCGAGCTCAAGAGGCTGGGAGGCTACCAAGTGTGGGCGGGCTTAGAGGCTGACAGGCTACCTCAGTGTTATAGTCCCACATAGCTTGGGTGAGAGATGAAGATGTGTTATATATGTACGACTTTGGATCTACATGACACAACGCGTTTTAAATTCGTGCAGGCAGTTAGGTTGGGCCAAGAGCGGACAATATTGTTTCATGTGGATCGGGTCATTACAGAGCACATTTGCTCCGTCGTTGATATCCTTCGGGATATTAAGTGGCAACAATATTAACCCTATAGAGTCAGTCATGTAGCCTTCGGGCATAAATTAATAAATAAATAAAAAGGGTCAACGACCCAATTTAAATAAAATAATAATAAATAAATAAATAAAACCATTGTAAATATTAGATATAAGAGCATCTTCAATGGATCCCCTAAAATAGTCAAAAAGTTATTTAAAGGGGCTCATGTGAGAAAATACATGCTCCAATGGATCCCCTAATGCATTCCCTATTTTAATTTCACTTCCAACTTTCTCCTAAATTTATAGACAACCATACCATCCCCTAAATCTGAAATAACATTAAAATATTCCAATTTTTAAATTGCCCAAATTAAAAACAAAATCAAAAATCAAAATTAAAGGAATATGGGGATGAAAAAGTGTATGATATATTTAAATAATGATGGAAAAATTAAAAATAGGGGATGTGATTGGAGTGATGAAGAAATAGAGGACCCTTAAATTTAGCTTTTGGTTAAAATGGGAGATAGTTGATCCCCCATTTTAACTTTTACCATTGGAGATGCTCGCATCTTCAATGGATTCCCTAAAATAGCCAAAAACCAATTTTAAGGGGCTCATGTGAGAAAATGCATTTCCAATGGATCCCCCTAAAGCATTCCCTATTTTATCTTCACTTCCAACTTCCTCATAAATTTAGAGGCAACCATACCATCCTCTAAATCTGAAATAACATTAAAATATTCCAATTCTTTAATTTCCCAAATTAAAAACAAAACTGATGTAGACGTTTCTCGCTCTCTGCTTTGACCTTAGCCTGCAAACCTGTTGACCTGCATAAGGAACGCAGGTGAGCCACGAACCACCGTTGTGGTGGCCGATGACACTCCAATGCTAAAGTAAAATAGGGATCTAAGGAAGGTGCAATGTTGTAAATAGGGAATTTGTAGCATACTTTAACTTACCAACCACATGTATTATTTATAGTGTGGGAGTCATGGTTCGACCAGGCCATCGATGGCGTAGTTTAGGGAAGAAGATTTTCGTAGAGATTTTTCTCTAATTAGGAGTCATGCTATGGAGGGAAGTTTTTCTGTTAATCTTGTACTCCAAGATACACGGGAGATAGTTCTCATTCCAATAGTGGTTTATAGGTAGAAGTCTCCATATGAGACGTACACTCTGGAATCTGCTTCCTAGTTTCAAGCAAAGAGTTGATGTAATTGCTTGTCTGAAGCTGATCCTCGAGATACTTGCCTTGGCAGGGCTTACGGGTATTGAGGATAGTTTTGAGACATGTAGGCTTAGCAAGTTGTAAGAATCCAAGTCCGTTTGGCAGACTGCATTGGGCGGGCTTAGAACCGCTTGGACCAAATCAATATTAGGTTGATGCTATGGCCAGTTATTCCTCGAGATCATCATGACATGTGTACGACGCAAAGTTGGGACCGTTTCGGGATATCATCAGCTACTCCTCCAAGTAAGTGGGGCGTTTAGTCGATCCTCTGACTCTCTGAAGTGAAACTATACCATTGTGATAATTGAACCCGAAGCACTATCTCGAGCGGCGCATAGCATTAATGGGTGCACGACTGCTCAAGGAAAAAAAGTACAACTTGCCTTCTCTAAAAATATTCACCGTTTCGAGGAAGATTTCTCTCGTTCTTATCTGTGTTGTTTCTTCAAGCAATCATGTCATTGTAAAGTTTAATTCGTTATTTCTATCGATGGCAGATAATGTTGAACTTGCTTCCAAGGATCTATTGTTCTTTACTTGCCTCAAGCTTTTTGAGGATAGCCCGGTCGACGAAATCGAGTTGATCAGGCTTTGTAGTTTGTACCGTATTCCAAGGGATCTGGAAATCATTCCCGCGTTCGTGGATTTGGCTCCAACTACACCCCCTCAGGGATATATAAGATTGCACCGGGGCTCCAATTCCAAGTGCCTAATGACATCTGACGTTTCTTCATTTCTCTTCGCATGCCTCTCGCTCAAATGGTTTTGAGCGGGTTCAAGATTTTGATTGCGATTCTTCTTAGGGCGCATGACGCTTGCCTTCGTTTGACCCTGACTGTAATCCATCATATGACCCCCGCTCAATTGGACTCTAAGAGCCTTTGCATACATAATGGCCCTACTTTTTTGCATTTAGTAGCAGATGACATTGAGGCCTATGAGAGGTATTAGATTCTGGCTTCGGTGAACTCTTTGTACTTCAAGCTGGGGGTCGTCTAGTCCCCAGATACTTCCAGTTTGACCTTCATAAGTTTCACTATTGTTGGCTTATCCTTATGTTCCCAGATGTGCTACTAGTTTGATGTCATTTTTTTAGGGAAGTTTGAAGTCCCGACTCTCACTGAGGATGAAAGGCGAATTGAAAGGGAGTTTATCAAGCTCCCATTGACGTCCGTTGAGAAGGTCATAATTTCAAGTAATGTTGACGTCCGTTGAGAAGGTCATAATTGCTACGGTTTTCTCATGACGTTCTTGCTACGCCGGGTTCACAAGCTGAAGGGGTTGTTAGTCGTTGTTCAAGGAAGAGGAGTCTAGTCATGCCTAGCCTGACTAGGTTAGCATAATTGGAGGCGAGCATACCTCCTATTGTAGTTTCGAAAAGGAGGCAGTCCTCAAACCGTGCGGTTTCTATTCCTAAGCTGTTGTGTTCTGCTCAGGCGGCAACTTCAGGAGGTCATCGTCTCTTACTTGATGCTATTATTCCCCCTGTTGACTCGAAGGGAAAGAACATTGGACCACGTGTTGATGTTTCGGGTCACCATGGGTCTGAGGCATATATTTGCGCCTTGAATCACATGGTTTTGTTGTGCTGCATCGCGAAGCTCACGAACGAGTCCATACTTTGGAGAATTTTTCGCAGACCTATGGTTGTTGTATCCGGATGCTCTCTACCAGGTGGATTCCTTGACTGGTCGATTAAAGAATTCTGGTATTACTGCGACTTGGGAGTCGTGAGGGCCTTTGTGTCTGCCTCTGAAGAGGAATTTATGGACATAAGATCTCAATTGAGGTCAGCCAAATCTGATTTGGTGTCATCCCATGCTGAACTGGGATGAACTCGGGCCGAGTTGGAGCGCTTAGATGTGGATGTGACCAAGTGGTCGTCCAATCTGCAAGCCCAAGTTGCTAAGAGGAAGTAGGCGGAGACAAATGGGTCGTCGCGTGTTGACAGCTGAAGTTTGAAGGGCTTCGCCGTGTTCATGAGGTGGAACGCTTATTGTCGAAGGAGCGTTCACACTATGCTACTTTGGTATGCGCAGTGGATTTTGACATTTCGAGCCAGAGGCCATTAATCTCGTCAGAGGTCATTCGGGGTAGATTAGAGCTTTTGGAGCTTATCAAATAAGAGCATCCCGGCATAGATTTTGACTTTGCCCGTAAAAGAATGGTTGTTTCAGACCCATCTTTCGAGAGGAAGGTCCTAGCTCCACAGGACAAGCTGTTGAGGAAGTTGTTTCCCCTTAAAATAGTTGTAATGTCCTTCCCGGGACAAACCAAATTTTTAATGAGATCATTGTTTAGTCTTGTACTGTCATGTTTTCTTTAGAAGCTTTTCAGTCGTAGAATTAGTACTATCGACTCTAGCTGCTAGCAGAATGCATGTTTTTGTTAGTTGCGAAAGTGATTGTTTTTGGCTGCTATTGTTAATGGGTGACCCATAGTTGTCCTCATATTGCAATCTGTGTGCTGAGATGTTCCAAAAAATGTTATCTTTTGGAAAGCATTGATTGCTCGATGGGTTGTCGTCGTCGTGCATGAGAGTGTCGATGAGACATTGGCATCGTCGATGGTCATCATCCGTGCACAGTGGACTAGGTGTTGAGCATCTGAAGCTGTCATCATTAGTCGTAGACTGGCTGAGCTTACCTGCTCAGTTCGGCGATCATTGTCTGTTAGAGAGAAATGATCCATTGGCGGATCGTCGTCATCAAGCATGTAAGCACTAACTAGAAGTTGGGCACCAGAAACCGTCGTCAGTCACGAACTAACTAGGCTTACCTGGTAATTAAGTTCGGAAATCATTGTCTGTTAGAGAGCAATGATCCTTGGCGAGTCGTCGTCATCATTCACGAGCTGACTAGACTCCCATTTCCTCGGCCGTCGTTGACCGCGCGCAGCGGACTAGGCGAAGGGCACCAGAAGTCGTCATCATCAGTCATGAACTGACTAGGCTTACTTGATAAATTCGGCGATCATTGTCTATTAGAGAGCAATTATCCCTTGGCGAGTCATCTTCATCGGACGTGTGAGCGCTGACTAGACTCCCATTTCCTCGGTCGTCTTCACCCGCGCGCAGCAGACTAGGCGTTGGGCACCAGACGTCGTCGTCATCATTCACGAGCTGAATAGTCTTACCTTGTAAGTTGGGCGATCATTGTCTATTGGAAAGCAATGATCCCTTGGCGAGTCGTCGTCATCAGGCAGGCAAGCGCTGACTAGGCTCCCACTTCCTCGACCTTCGACGCCCGCACGTAGCAGACTAGACGTTAGGCACCAGAAGTCATAGTCATCAGTCACGAACTGACTAGGCTTACCTGGTAAGTTTGGCAATCATTTTCTATTAGAGAGTAATGATCGCTTGGCGAGTCATCGTCATCAAGCGTATGAGTGCTGACTAAACTCTCACTTCCTCGACCGTTGTCGCCCGTGTGCAACGAACTAGGCATTGGGCACTAGAAGTCATTATCATCAGTCACGAACTGAGTAGGCTTACTTGGTAAGTTTGGCGATCATTGTCAATTAAAGAGCAATGATTCTTTGGTGAGTCATCGTCATTAAGCGTATGAGCACTGATTAGACTCCCACTTCCTCAGCCGTTGTTGCCCGCGCACGGTAGACTAAGCATTGGGCACCAGAAGTCATCCTCATCAGTCGCGAATTGACTAGGCATTACCTGGTAAGTTCGGCGATCATTGTTTGTTAGAGAGCAATGATCCCTTGGCGAGTCATCGTCATCAGGCGTGTGAGCACTAACAAGACTCACTTCCTTGGCCATCGTCGTCATCAGTCACGAACTGACTATGCTTACCTAGTAAATTTGGCGATCATTGTCTCGATTGGCGAGTCATCAACATCAGACATCTGACCGCTGACTAGACTCCAACTTCCTCGGCCGTCATCCCCGACGCACAGCAGACTAGGCATTAGGCACCAGAAGCCGTAGGCATCATTCGCCAACTGACTAGGCTACCTGGTAAGTTTGGCGATCATTGTCTGTTAGATAGGAATGATCCATTGGCGAGTCGTCGTCATCAGGCGTGTGAGGACTGACTAGACTCTCACTTCCTCTGCCGTCGACGCCCACGCTCAGCAGACTAGGCGTCGGGCACAAAAAATCGTTGTCATCAGTCGCAAACTGACTAGGCTTACCTGGTAAATTCGGTGATCATTGTCTATTAGAGAGCAATGATCCCTTGGCAAGTCGTTGTCATCAGGCTTGTGAATGCTGACTAGACTCCCACTTCCTCGATTATCGTCGCCCGCGCACAGCGGACTGGGCGTTGAGCACAAGATGTCATCGTCATCAGTCGCGAACTGACTATGTTTACCAGCTAAATTCGGCGATCATTCTCTGTCAAAGAGCAATGATCCCTTGACGATTCATCGTCATCAGGAGTGTGAGTGCTGACTAGACTTTCACTTCCTCGCCCGTCGTCGCTCGCGTGCAACGGGTTTGGTGTTGGGCGCAATATTCAAGTCTGGTCATAGTGGGGATAATCAGAGGTCGAGTTGGCCGTAACGGATGGTAGTGGAAGTTTAATAAAAGCAAATATTTTTATTGATTATATTTTTTGAGATGATCTACATTCCATGGTCGTTTAAGTCCATCGCGAATAAGATTGTCATCACAGCCACACGTGTGACAGAAATCATCCATCACGAGGATCAGGTATCCCAAGACTATGCCAATTCATAAAGCCCAAAGATGACGAATCCAGTCATGAAAGCCCAAATAGGGCCCGTCAAAATAAATCATAATCAAAGGCCAAAATCCAGGCTCGATATAGTTCTCCATTAAGGGAGAGGAACGTTACATAGAAAAAGAGTCGTGATGGGAATTCCTCCAAGGACGTGCCTTCATAAAGGAGGAGACTGTTACAGAGAATGCCTCCCCTCATTGTGCCTCGCATACTTAAGTCACGCAGGGTTTTAACAACGACCATTATATAAGGTAAATGGAACATTCGACAAAGATAGGCAATTTTTACTGAGTTTTGTCCAGTTTTATCTCCATCTCTAACTGAGTTACTAACTTAAGCATCGGAGTACCTTCGGCCACCAAAAAGGTGGTCTTTGGGAGTCTAAATTTTTTTTTGCAGGTCTATACTTATTGGAGACTGGATTTTGGATGCTTCAATTTGGCGCTGTTCGTGAGAAACAACAAGTTTTCCTTTCAAGAAGATAGTCTACAGTGGCAAACTTCCTTAGCCCTGATCGAAGATTAAGGAGCCCTTAGAAAGCGTCAAATAACATATATACGTTGTTGTTGTTGTCGTTGTTTGTTGATGGAGTTGCCTGTGAGCTTTCTATTTTCATCAAGATTCGATTCGGTTGGTGTTAAACTTAAGGTTTGTGAGTTATTTGGTGAATATGAGAGTTACTGGTGATTCCTAAAGACAGTATTGAGATCAGAGGTAAATAATAAAACCATGCACATTATAACTCAAACCTCGTGCAAGGAGCAAACTCAAGTCTAGTCTGTCTGAACATTCAAACCCCATGTATAGTTAGTTTACGCTATTATGTGTACTTTACAATAAGATGCGAGAAAGGAAAGCATTTCTATCATTTAATTCCAATCCATAAGAACAAAGGTCATTCTAGTTTGTACCTACATACAAATTCATAAAATGTCATTAGCTAGCATAGCTAGAGAAAGGCCACTTGATTAAGAAATCAATCAGGCCAATCTCTCTTTATTTGTATTACTCAGTAATAGTACATTCATTCAGTTCATTAAGCAGAACCAACGACACAGACCCATTGACCCACAAAGAGGTCATCACAGTTGAGGTTGGGGTTGATAGCAGCAAAGTCTGTTTCACTCAACTGGGCGCTCTTGATGATATCGAAGCAAGTGTTGCCACTCGCTACTCCCAGAACTGTTTCACATGAGGGTGCAGCAGAAGTTTTTTCCTTAGCAACTTGCTTAGCCTCATACATGGAGGCGATGAGGAGAATTATTGAAACACCAAAACTATGGCTGCTTTGTTGTTCTTTGTGGAAGTCATTTTATTACTCCTCTTTAATTGTCTCCTTAAAAGATGAAGATCTCTCTGTGTTACTTCTGTGTTGTTGGGTGCGGGTACCTTGCAAAATCTGACTTATTTATAGGTATGAATTGCCGCTAGTAAATGGTTTCTTGTAGTGATGAATCCAATACATGAGCCAGAATGCCTGGTTTTTGTGATGTTCAAAACAAGAGGCCTGCAGCCTTTCATAATAGCTAAAATCTATATTACGTTCGTTTAATCAGTTAACTATTGTATTTAAGATTTATTACTCAATCTGTCCCTGTGATATTAGAGCCATTAGGTGGGTTAGCCAAGACAAAATCTTGGAATGTTTTCTCATATGCAGGCCTGAACCCGTATTTTGGACTTTTATAATCTGTCTCCTATATACCACAAGCTTCTCCTATATCAGGTTCCTGTAAATTTTGAAGTTTGGAAAAAATACATGGCCAATCATTGTGTTGAGATTTTGTGAACTAGATTAAAAGAGTGATTCTATGTGTCGAGGGAAAGGGCGAGGAAACCAGCGAGGAAAAGGAGGTGGCGGGGGTGAACCGTTCACCCCCCTCGAGATGCGCGCGCCAAAAACATCTCGAGGAAGTGTGAACGGTTCACCCCCCGCCACCTCCTTTTCCTCGCTGGTTTCCTCGCTCTTTCCCTCGACATTTAGAATTCCCAGATTAAATGAGACCCAAAACCAGTGTAAATATTATACATATATAATGGATTCCCTCAAATATTTCTAATTCTAATGTGAAACAAATCACTAATATGCAGATCTTATGAAATGACTTTCTACTGAGCTTTAACCTGACTTGGACAAAGACTGTGACTGTGTTGTATAGAAGCCTAGCTAATTAAGACTATATAAAGCGTTAATTCTATCTTATGGAGAAAACTAATTAAGAAGAAAGGCCATTACATTAAAAAAAAAAAAAAAAAAATCAAGTGAACGTACATAATGTTGATTGCTTATACCAAGTAACAATCTTGCTAGCTAGTATAGACAAAGACCAATCTCTATTTTAATTAAATGAGTAACTTGATCAAGTGGGTCGTCAGTTTAAGTAGTTCCATTAACACAGACCCATTCCCCCACAAAGAGAGCACCACAGCCGAGGCCAGGATTGATATTAGCAAACCATGTATCACTCAGTTCATTGTTCTTGATGATGCAACACTTTTCACCTTGTTCTATAATAGAATGAGAATTGTGGAAGAAGTTGACTCCTTTGCTAAGTAATGTACATGAATTTATACAAAGTTATAATGCTATTCTAAGTAAGCTAACATAATTACATGCTAATCAAAATTCAAGAATCGTGTTGATTCATATCAAGATCCAAGAATCATGCTAAATCATATTACGATCCAAGAATCATTCCAATCACAATCTTTATTTACTCAAATTAGCCCAACCATAATATTGGACCAAATTCTTTTCTTTTAACACTCCCCCTCAAGTTGGAGAGTGAGGATTTCGAACACCCAACTTGCCAAGTAGAAACTGGAATTATTGATGACTAAGAGCTTTAGTGAAAATATCGACAGGCTGCTTTGAAGACGGAACATAAGATGTGGAAATATTCTCAGCGAGTAACTGTTCCCGGACATAGTGACAATCCACTTCGATATGCTTTGTACGATCGTGGAAGACCGGATTCGAGGCGATGTGAAGTGTCGCCTGATTATCGCAGAAAAGGCGCATAATGATAGGAAGGATTTCATCCAAGTGAGCTCACAAGTAGTGATAGCCATGGCGCGGTATTCAGCTTCCGCGGATGAGCGAGCCACAATAGGCTGCTTCTTCGTTTTCCACGACACAGGAGAGGAGCCGAGTTGGATGAAATAAGTCGTGAGTGAACGGCGTGTCAGTGGGCAAGTGGCCCAGTCCGAGTCACAGAAAGCATAGAGTTGGAGAGAACTATCGGAGCGAAGTACAATACACTGACTCGGGGTCCCTTTGAGATAGCGAAGGACTCGAAACACAGCATCGAGATGGTCTTGCCGCGGCTCATGCAAAAACTGGGTCAAAATGTGAACAGCGTAACGGATATCCGGACGCGTGATAGATAAATAGACAAGACGTCCCACTAGTCGACGATAGCGACCCGGGTCATGAAGAAGGCGACCCGTTGCACGAGCAAGAGTATGGTTTTGCTCCATAAGTGTTGTAGCTGGCTTGGCACCCGTAAGACCCGCTTCCTTCAAAATATCAAGTGTGTATTTCCGTTGGCATAAGAAAAGACCGAAAGAGTTGCGTGTTGCCTCAATGCCAAGGAAGTATTTAAGAGGCCCCCAATCTTTAAGTTGAAAACAGTCATTAAGATATTTCTTGAAAGAAATGCAAGCCTGTGAATTATTGTCTGCCACAATAAGATCATCAACATAGACAAGAACAGACAAAAAAATATCATCTTTACGGTAGGCAAACAGAGTATGATCGGCATGAGACTGAAGAAAACCATAAATACGAATAGCAGTGGCAAGCTTGGCGAACCAATTTCGCGGTGATTGCGAAGACCATAAAGAGATTTTCGAAGCCGACAAACTTTATTGGGATGATAAGAAGAAAATCCCGGCGGAAGATGCATGTAAACCTCCTCATGAAGATCACCATGAAGGAAGGCATTGTTATCATCTAGTTGGTGTAATTCCCAACCTTTAATAACTGCAACAGCAAGAAATGTCCGAACACTGACCAATTTAATTAGCAACCGAGGCAAAAGTTTCACCATAGTCTATGCCTTCAATCTGAGTGTCCCCGCGGACCACAACACGGGCTTTGTACCGCTCAATAGTACCATCAGAATTATATTTCAATTTGTACACCCATTTGCATCCAATGGGCTTTTTATTTACAAGAAGATCGGTAATGGTCCATGTACTATTGCGCTCCAAAGCATCGATTTCAGATTGCATGGCCTTACGCCAATTAGAATCCTGCACAGCCTCATTAAATGATCAGGGTTCAACCCCAGCAATTATAGTCGCCAAAACTTGTGAATGAGAAGCCGAGAAATTTGCACAGGTAATATAATTGGCTAAAGGATATAGCGTACCTGAGGACCCGGTGGAAGGAGGAGACGAAGAGGGGTGTAAAACTTGTTCAGTGTGGCATACATAATCACTGAGACGGGCAGGCGGTTGTCTAGAGCGTTGGTCGCGACCAATAGGCTGGGTGGTCACGGCCTGATCTGGTGCAATAGGAGATGGGACGGTAGGAGCTTGCTTGTCCCTAGGAGGTGCCGAGGTCGTAGGCGTGACAGTTGCTAACTGAACAGTGGTGTTGACTGGCTCAACATGGGAAGAAGAAGACCCATTGGAAGAAACACCTCCCCCTGACTACAAACGTGGGGACACCAATATCTCAGTACTCGACTGTTCCCAAGTCCAGCCATTAGCTAGTGGTAAAGGAGATGAAGGACATGCGGGTGAGGCATTGAGTTGAGAGAAAGGAAAATTTGCTCATCAAATATAACGTCTCTTGGGACAAAAATTTTATTGGTCTCCAAATCCATAACTTTCCAACCTTTTTTTCCATAAGGATAACCCAAAAACACACATCGGCGACTACGAGGGGCAAATTTGTCTTTTGAGCGATTTTTATGATAGGCATAACACAAACAACCAAAAAACCGGAGATGGGTAAGAGAGGGTGTTTGGGAGTATAATTTTTCGAGAGATGTAAAGCCCTGTAAAAGAGATGTGGGTGTACGGTTAATGAGATTAGCGGCAGTGAGGACACATTCACCCTAAAATTCAATAGGTAGGGATGCTTGAAATAATAGGACCAAAACATGACGATGTTTTCTTTGAACTCGGCCATTTTGTTGTTGGGTATCGACTATACTGCTTTAATGTATAATGCCATGTTGAGCATAAAAGGAAGTCATGGGTGTAGATGTGAACTCCAATCCATTATCACTACGAATTATTTTGACTGATTTTCCAAATTGCGTTTTGGCAAGGGAGCAAAATTGTCTCAATAATAAACTAGCCTCACTTTTTCCATGCATCAAGTAAACCCATACTGCACGACTGAAATCATCAATAATAGTAAAGAAATATCTTGTACCAGAAATAGTAGACTGTCGATAAGGCCCCCAAATGTCACAATGAATCAAATCAAACATGTTCGTAGCACAATTACTACTTAAAGGAAAACTAGACCGAGTTTGTTTGGCTCGACAACAAATATCACAAATAGACTGTTTGGCGGACATACCAACCTTATTGCCATCAATACTCAATAACGACATAGGTTTAAAAGAAGGATGTCCCAACCGACGATGCCATGTATCATAGGATTTCAGAGCTCGGGTCGTTGATGCTGTCGCGACCGCCACTAGTCAATAATGGTACACCCTTCTTCGTGACTCACCCAATCCAATCGGGCTCCTCGTGGTGCAGTCCTGTAAAATGCACAAGTGATCAGTAAATGTCACGAGGCAATTGGTGTCATAAATCAACTTACTAACAGAGATCAAATTCACGGCCAGATTAGGCACAAATAACACATGGTGAAGAGTAAGACTGGATTGCAAGACACATGTTCCCTCTTTAACAGCAGATGTATGTTCTCCATCGGGCAAACCGACAGGCGATGGAGCAATGTCATGAACATTAGATAAAATAGAAATATTACCGGTCATATGGTGCGAGGCTCCACTATCAATAAACCAACAAACATCGAAATTTTGCTTACCGGTAAATTTTGCAGTTTCTGGACTGGGCTCGATCAAAGCCAGTAAACATTGAACTTGATCATGACAAAGGCCCGAAATCGATGCGGATGATGAGAATCCGGTTGAGGTTGTCTCGGCAGGAGCAGGGGATGACACGCCTATTGCGAGTTTTACTAACCTAAATTAATAAGTTAATTCAACCCACTTGTAATAACCGCAAGGGGACTGCGTTTAACTGGTAGACAACGGGAAGTACGGGTCGATCCCACGAGGAAGGTGGATGCAATTGAAATTTATAATTTAATTTAAACTAATTTAAATGGAAAATGGGGTTACAGCATTTTAAAACTAAACTAAAAATAAATTTAAAAATAAGAAAAGTAAAATAAAAGAAAAATGTGGATTTTGTGGGCTTGGACTCACCAATGAGTTAGCAAAAATTATTTAAATCTAAATTACTGAATTTAAAAACGAGAAGCTTTAGGGATGAGCATCCCTTGCTTACACCGAATATATGATCGTTAAAATCAAATTAATTTATATCATGTTTCTATCAAACATTAATAAATTATTTCAAGCAAAAGCAATTTATCAAAAACTTTCAGAAATAAATTGTAATTAACAATTAAGCACACAATTCAGTAAAATCAATCACAATAACTTATACAACCCATTTAGTTTGTCGCAAACTCGATGTAGTGGTACTCAACAGATCAGCAGTTGGTCCGAACACGAATCCCGAGAAAATGAAGTACACAACTCTATGGTGGTACAGAACGGGAACTAGGGGTGCAAATAATGAAAATTAGAATTTAACTCGTTCCCGCGCCTCTGCTACAGTTCCTTTCATCTCCAACGCGACAGCGCCGCTTGTGGTGCTGTTCTTCGCGTCTGTTGGTTCGCTCCTCCAACTGGTTTTGAACCTGCAAAAAGAGAGAGAGAAAGTGAGGAAACACTGTATTAAGGAAAGGAAGCAGAAAGAAAATCAAAACAGAGAGTTTGCGGAGCCCTGTTTCTCCTATCGCGGTGATTTGTGCCGCTTGCGACGGTGGTCGTGAGAGAGGGAGGCAGGAAGGAGCTCGAGACGAAGAGAGGCCGAGAGAATAGGAGGAACAGTGGTGGCGGCGAGGCGGAACAGAGTCGCGGTGAGGCTCTGTTTCGCGGCGTGGTGGTGGTTCTCGGTCTGTTGTGATGCAGGAACAGAGAGGGCGAGGTGGAGGAGGGAGAGATCATGGAGAATAGAGGAAAACAGGGAGCAGGGTCTGTGGCGAGGTGGAGGTCTGACGCAAAACAGGGTTGTCACTCCCCTGTTTCGTGGTGGTGGCGGTGCTTGTGCGGTGGTGGTGGCGGAGAGAGAGGGAGGGATGACGAGATGAAGGGTGATGGTGGTGATGGCGAGGCTCAGTGGCTAAGTGATGTCTGATGCGAAACAGGGTTGTCACTCCCCTGTTTCGTGGTGGTGACGGTGCTCGCACGGTGGTGGCGGGGTGAGGTGGTGATGGTGGTGGCTCTGGTGTGATGAAAATCACTTTGTGAGGAAGAGGGTTTAATTTTCTGTAATTTTTCTTTTCCCTTCTCTTCCTCCCCTTTCTCATCTATTGAATTTTTGTATTTATAGAGAATTAAGAGAAAATGAATATGGACAAGTTTAGGGGAGGGTTCAATGAGTGATTTAAGGCAAAAATAAATCAGAATCTTGGATAATTGAGCGAATGTGTCTAGGGTTTGATTGGGCTTAGCATTGGATTTGGATTTAAGTTATGGGCTTGGTTTTGGGTTTATGGGTTAGGTTTTGGGTTTAGGTTATGGGCTTAGGTTTTGGATTTAGGTGTGACCCTCTTCTTTGTACCACCGCTAGAATTGACCAATTGTCGTTCCTTAACTTGTCGCCTTAATATGATTTCATCGTTTACGCTCAAATTCTTACAAAGACATGAAAACGAAATAATTACTATAAAATATAATAATCGAAACACTAACATATATAAATTGAAGGATTTATTATGTAATAATTATGTTAATATCAAATACCCCCAAACCTATATTTTGCTAGTCCTCAAGCAAAACAATAAAAAGAAAATCCTAACTCACTTTCGCAGGAATCATCGGTTGCACTTACCTTAAACGTACAACAAGGCTTTAAACCCGTAGATTACCTCTAGTGGACGAGTTATAGTCTCGTGAGGGTTTCCAGAAATGTTACTCATAAACATTACTGACTCAACAAAACTTGGTCAAACAGTGTTCATTTTAAAACTTCAAGAAATGCAGGAAACCAACAGTGTCATTTTAGTGTATCAACAAATCTCCAAATAATTTAATATTCTCCAAAGGTTAGAAAAAATTCATAATCATCCTGAACTCAATGTGTGTGTGTGGATAGCACTGTCAACATAACTTTTCATTTCAGAGTAAAACAATGACTAAATCTCCTGTAGAAAGTTTGTTTTGACTTCAAACCTCTCATGTCACTCACAATAAAACACTCAAAGATTTGGTATTTCACTCTGTTTATATGTGAGAAAAAGAGTAAATAATGAAAAACAATCATCTCACATATATTAATATGAAGAACGGACTTTTCAAGAATGGAATGAACATGATCTCATGGACAGGAATATCAATTACTTTTGGGAATGTTGAATCAAACACCATAGATCTTGGTTATTAAATCTCCACATCTACGGAACCAACCTTTACCTAAGATCAACTAGGACTTTGTTGGATTGTAATGGGGCTTGGGTAATGGTTAATAAGGGATGTCAAAGGATTATAAGAAAAGTTTCTAAGAATGTATACACCCATTAAACGAACACTTAGGACTGTCAAGAATAAACCAATGTTGCGCATCATCAATTTTTTTTCATTCTCACATCTTTATCCTCATTAACATTCTTTTTTTTTATTTTTATTTAACTATTTTCCTTTTCTTCAACCCTTTTTTTCACATAGAGGATTTATGAAATATCTCATATTTTGCTCTTTCATGCCCTTTTTACACCAAGTATATCCATCCGTACACATTCCCAGAAAAATTGGGTAAAGGTTAATGGGTTAACAAATAAAAGTTATTCTAAGGCTCAAAAGGCTACAAAAAGGTTAATATTGTTATAGGTAAGTTAAAAGGCTAGTTAATGGTCTAAAGAAAAAATGCCTAGATCATTTCCTAAGTTCGGGTCAGTATTATGACATCTCAATTGAATAAGCCAAAAAGTTCTATTGTAATAATTCAATTTTGATGTCATTCCCAAAGCAATTGATCATAAAAATGAGAATAATGAGATCATCAACGAGATAATACGGACTCAAGAAAAATCAGAGTTTATGTATAACCCTCGAAAAAATAGAAAGGCTCAAAACTTTCAGGGTTAAGTCTTCACTATTATTCTAAGGTTTTCTAGTACATATTTCACTCATCAACTTCAAGTTATGCTAATATGGCTCATGGTGCAAAGATAATCGAGTTGAAAAATCTTATGAACTAGATCTAACTTAAGGATCATACTAAACTTTCAGTCTTTATCAATATACCAATATGTCAAGTTGGCTTGCATTTTCTTGAGCATAAAACATTTAAAATCCATTTTCATAATCGGAAAAGACCAAGTTTTCTTGACAGAAAAGAATTTTTTTAAAAGAACAAGAATAAAAGAAAATACTACGAAGAATTCACCGACTCATGAACCCTACCCCCAAACCTAATCCAAACATTGTCCTCAATGTTTAACAAAATAATTCTGACAAATGAATGAAATAAGTATATGAGAGGAGGTTAGAACAGTATTACCGCGGTGAAGATTTTACCAAATTCCAAGAAGTCATCCATCAATGGGGCTCACAAACATAAGAATCATGGAGTTTTCATTAAAAATCGATAAAATGCAGACTCGGCACTAACAAAGAAAACTAAAAAGAAAAGGCAAGTTGTAAGTCAAAATTGTTACGGAACTAATTAGTATGAGTGAAACACAACTAAATAGGGTACTCGAAAATCAATCCAGACTAATAGCAAAGACACACAACTAAAGCTAGGTTGCCTGCTAGGAGCGCTTGGTTTAACGTCATCAGCCCGACAAATATTCTTCATAAAAAATGGTGTATCAAAAAGTGTAGAGGAAGAATATGACAAATACTTAGTCCATGGTCGTATATCAACAACCTGAACAGTTGAGGATCAGTCCACTCAAAAATAGCAACCACATGCGACAAAAGATATACTAGCACATCCCAAAAGTTGCAAGGACACCATCTAAAATCATATAGAAATTGTAAAGAAGCTCGCATTCCTTGGAAGTCAGTAGGGATCTTAGACATGAATGGGTCGCAAGTAGTGGTGTGCAACAAATGATCCTCCCTTACTTCTAAAATGGAACATCCTAAGTCTGGTTCCAAATTAGAAGATTGGATAATTTTCACATCAGGATGGTGAAAACTGAAATTTTCACTACAGCACAAGGGATCAGTGAAAGTAGTCTTAGTAAATGGGAATGTGATGCAAGTAGATGAGACGATGGATATATCAGGTGGTACAGGCTCATCACATGAATCAAATAGAGATATTGGTTTAGACAACTCATCACCTGAAAATGCATACCTGAGGGTGTCAGGTAATTGTTTAAGGTCAAGCTCAAATGGCTCAACTGATGGGACTAGTTTTGACTCATTGAGTGGAAGAGGCTTCACTTTAGACTTCCATTTATAACTAGGATCCACAATGGGGACTGAGTCAAGCAAATCATTGACTTCCCTAATGGAATCATCAACAGCAAAGTCTAAACTAAAATGAGTCAAACAAGCCTCTAAATGGTCATGTGTATCATGAAAACAATCAAGGAGAGACTCTAAAGAATGTTTGCAGTTTGATTTGATGCATGAGTTACTAGGGAGGCATGAGTCAACATGGGAAGGAGATGCTTGTAGTGTCTCAGAATCTACAGGTTCATCAATAAATGAGGCTTTATCAGCCTTCGTATGAGAGGAGGATGCAACCTATGTAAAATTGGGTGAGGATATAATAACACTTATGTCAGGCATTCCTACCTGATTGTCAACCAGTTTTCCACTCCTAAGGGTAGTAGTAATGGATTGGGCATCTTCATTGTCCGACTCAGATGTGCCACTAATTTCATATTGACCATTTGGGTTGGAAATAGGTTGGCTAGGGAATTTTTCTGACTCTATCTCAGGAAGTGACTCAGCTATCTGACTCACATTCATCTCAAGTTTTCGGATAGCTTGGGAGTTTTGTTGATAAATAGCTGTCAATTCTGTGATATCCTGAAAACTTTGCTCAAGTATTTCTCATGTTCGCTCTATAAAAATGTTCATAATATCCTCTAACTCATTATCAGGAATGAAAGCTTGAGGAGTCTGAGGAGTGTCTAGAGTGCCTTCATGGTATTGACCATGAGCCCATGAGAAGTCAGGATGATAGGCTAAACCTGGGTTGTAATAATCTAAATATGGATCATAATCAGGTCGTCGCATGTCATAAAATGAATTGACTTGCTCGGAAAAATAGGCTGGATAATCCCTTGTGTTCAATTTTTTTTTGAAAGCACTAACTTTAAAAATATACACAAGCTCACACGCAATCAGCAACCAATAAATGCACAAGAAACATGCCTCCCTAAGCAATCAACGTTTTTGAGCTCAATTATCTTTTTATCTTTGGGGGACAATTATTTCTTATGTAATCTTTGTGAAAAAGTAATGGGTGCTACAAGTTGATACTAAGAGTGTACACTTTACACCTCAAAGTTCAAAATCGGTACGCTAGAGTTTTGTTTCAAAGAAACCGGATTATCGCACAAGAGAAGGAGGTCACAATGGTCCAATTAAGTACTTCCTTGTGCTACCGCTCTGTAAGCCAATAGATGTGAGAACAATGTGATGTTAAATGCACACTTGAGGCTTGTATTCCTAACCCAAAACTGTTGGTTACACCAATTCTTCTTGTGAATCGTAGCTTACTTATGACTCGGCGTATCGGGTAAATTACCCTTGTGGCAGTGGCCTCTCGGAGTTCATTGAATGATTAAACCCATCGTCACTTTTAGCAGCGATCAACACAAAAATTATTGGATTCACCTTGGTCTTGGTTGTCTTATGAACACCGTACCTAAAAGATGCTCTATCTAACTTGCTAATTGATTTTAATTATGTTAGGCTATTGGTTGCACACAGCTGGAGTGATGAGGGGGGATATCAAGTCCCACCAATTTCTATTTAGAAGTTGGGTCTGTTTATTATGAATTACTAAAGTTTAGCATTCACAATTACAGAAATTAAACAACCAATCACACAATTTCAAACAATTACATAAAGCACCCGGGTCGCTAATACGTTGCGTGTGACAGAAATACTTACAGTGTGCGTATTCCATTCTGCACAAAAAGTTAGCACAATTCAAAAAAAATGTCCGACTTCTTTTTATCTGTTTCACTCAACACACAAGCACATGCAATCAAATTACTGGTCTTGGTCTTAGAAGTCAGATTTCTAGATCATAAAAAATTATTGGGCAATAATTTCTTTGACAAAGAAAATTTTGGGTTTTTTTTTTTTTTGGTGATTAAGCAAAATGAAAAACAGTAGAGTTTAAAAATTATTACACCACACACTCATAAAATGAGGTGAAAATAAAATTAAAACTCTCCTCACAAAATAAAATAAAATAAAAATACAAAAAACTTTGCTTGATGTTTTGCAGGATCGTCCAATTTTCTTGAGAAGCGTGTAATCTGCAAAATCAAACGTAAAATGAGTGTAAAAAGAACTTAATAAAAAAATTGAATTTTTAAATTTTTTTTTAATTTTAAATTAGTGAAATAAATCTTAAATTCAATTACACCGCTACCTTCCTCGGCAACGGCGCCAAAAACTTGTTGCGAGTTTAACTAACCTAAATTAATAAGTTAATTCATCCCACTTGTAATAACCGCAAGTGCACGGTGTCTAACTGGTAGACAACGGCAAGTACGGGTCGATCCAACGAGGAAGGTGGATGCAATTGAAATTTATAATTTAATTTAAACTAATTTAAATGGAAAATGGGGTTACAGCATTTTAAAACTAAACTAAAAATAAATTTAAAAATAAGAAAAGTAAAATAAAAGAAAAATGTGGATTTTGTGGGCTTGGACTCACCAATGAGTTAGCAAAAATTATTTAAATCTAAATTACTGAATTTAAAAACGAGAAGCTTTAGGGATGAGAATCCCTTGCTTACACCGAATATATGATCGTTAAAATCAAATTAAATTATATCATGTTTCTATCAAACATTAACAAATTATTTCAAGCAAAAACAATTTATCAAAAACTTTTAGAAATAAATTGTAATTAACAATTAAGCACACAATTCAGTAAAATCAATCACAATAACTTATACAATCCATTTAGTTTGTCGCAAACTCGATGTGGTGGTACTCAGTAGATCAGCAGTTGGTCCAAACACGAATCCCGAGAAAATGAAGTACACAAGCTCTGTGGTGGTACAGAGCGGGAACCGGGGGTGCAAATAACAAAAATTAGAATTTAACTCGTTCCCGCGCCTCTGCTACAGTTCCTTTCGTCTCCAACGCTGCTTGCGGTGTTGTTCTTCGCTTCTGTTGGTTCGCTGCTTGCGGTGTTGTTCTTCGCTTCTGTTGGTTCGCTCCTCGCTCCTCCGACTGGTTCTGAACCTGCAAAAAGAGAGAGAGAAAGTGAGGAAACACAGAATTAAGGAAAGGAAGCAGAAAGAAAATCAAAACAGAGAGTTTGCGGAGCCCTGTTTCTCCTGTTGCTGTGATTTATGCCGCCTGCTGAAGCGCCGCTTGCGACGGTGGTCGTGAGAGAGGGAGGCAGGAAGGAGCTCGAGACGAAGAGAGGCCGAGAAAAGAGGAGGAACAGTGGCGGCGGCGAGGCGGCACAGAGCCGCGGTGAGGCTCTGTTTCGCGGCGTGGTGGTGGTCTCGATCTGTTGTGATGCAGGAACAGAGATGGCGAGGTGGATGAGTGAGAGATCGTGGAGAAGAGAGGAAAACAGGGAGCAGGGTTTGTGGCGAGGCGGAGGTCTGACGCAAAACAGGGTTGTCACTCCCGTTTCGTGGTGGTGACGGTGCTCGCACGGTGGTGGCGGGGTGAGGTGGTGGCTCTGGTGTGATGAAAATTACTTTGTGAGGTAGAGGGTTTAATTTTCTGTAATTTTTCTTTTCCCTTCTCTTCCTCCCTTTCTCATCCATTGAATTTTTGTATTTATAGAGAACTAGGAGAAAATGAATATGGACAAGTTCAGGGGAGGGTTCAATGAGTGATTTAAGGCAAAAATAAATCAGAATTTTGGATAATTGAGGGAATGTGTCTAGGGTTATATTGGGCTTAACATTGGATTTGGATTTAAGTTATGGGCTTGGTTTTGGGTTTATGGGTTAGGTTTTGGGTTTAGGTTATGGGCTTAGGTTTTGGATTTAAATGTGTGACTCTCTACTTGTACCACCGCTAGAATTGACCAATTGTCGTTCCTTAACTTGTCGCCTTAATATGATTTCATCGTTTACGCTCAAATTCCTACAAAGACATGAAAACGAAATAATTACTATAAAATATAATAATCGAAACACTAACATATATAAATTGAAGGATATATTATGTAATAATTATGTTAATATCAACGCCCCACTGAGAATTATCACCTTCGGGCATGGTGTTTAACTAACTTCAAGAACTGAATGAAGATGACCTTAGTGCGGCGGAATGCTCACCAAGAAAAAAAAATTATCTACTTTGCTCTGATGCCATAATAGAATGAGAATTGTGGAAGAAGTTGATTCCTTTGCTAGGCAATGTACATGAATTTATACAAGAGTTACAATGCTATTCTAAGTAAGCTAACATAATTACATGCTAATCAAGATCCAAGAATCGTGCTGATTCATATCAAGATCCAAGAATCATGCTCAATCATATTACGATCCAAGAATCATTCCAATCACAATCTTTATTTACTTGAATTAGCCCAACCATAATATTGGACAAAATTCTTTCTTTTTAACATTCTACTCGATGAACTTTTTTGCATTTTACTTTAGACTTTCCCTTTACAGATGCAACTGCAAAAAAACAAAAAACGATGCTAGATTTTTCATTCATGCATATGCTCGATCACTTTTGTATTTAAACTATGATCTATATATACCACCATCAAATAGCCTAGCCTCAGTCATGGAGATAATGAGAAGAATAGTGAGCAGCACCAAAATTATAGTTGTTTTGATGTTGATGGAAGCCATTTTTGTCACCCTCTTTGTTAGTTTTAAAAAGTGAAGCCATTTCAATCTCCCTGCCTTAATTTGTTTCTTCAGAAAGTTGATGCTCTTTTGAGTTTGTGTTTACCTTGTAATTGTCTTTTGAGAAGAATAGTGAACAGCACAAGAGAGATTTTATAAAACCATTTGCCATAATAATTTGCATGGTCTTGAAACTAAGAAATATTGCGAAATGCATGCCATTTTTCAGAACATATAAACTAACATAGAGTCTAGCATTGGAGCCTGAATATCAAGCAACAAGAATTGGTATGGTAACCATCTTGCTTTTCAAGTTTAATGAAAATAATAGTCTAAATTGTACATGCTTAAACTAAAAAGTGATGCATTGAAAGAAAAATAATTATCTATCTTAGGATTGAAAGCTTTACTATTGTTCTTCATTTCCTCCACCCTTTGCTCATCTGTGGTGTACTGGTGTACTAATTAGTAATTAGTATCATTGTTGTTGCTTTAGCGGTACAGTTAAGTAATGAAAGAACAGATAACTAGTTAGCATTGTTTGCTGCAAATATTGATGCTAGGGAGAAATTAACTAAATAGGATATGCCACACTAGATACATTCAAATTTGAAGCGAATATACACACTATGGTGATTGTCGACAAAGCAACAATTAAGCTAGTATAGAGAAAGGATCTCCATTTATTGAAACCAAGATAAACGATAGGTAACTCCACTACAGGGTTAGTTCAAGGAGTTCCTGTTGTAAATTTGGTTTTTTAAAAAATAAAAACAAATCTGTGTTTACCTGGTTTTGAACCCTGGACCTCCCTCTCCTATTTTGATCTTTGAACCACTCTCTGTTTTATAGTCCCATATCTACTATATATCTCTTTGAGGTAGAGTATATAAGAAGATAGATAAGACTTGGGTTTGGACCCCTTGCGGGTACCACTCTTTTATGAGGAGGGGAGAGATAGGCCCTCGAGCCCGCTGCCGCCGTCCGTCCGGTCGGGTCAGGTCATTTAGAAAGCAAAACATTTTTTTGCTGAATAAACGAAAAATCAATTTCTGAAGAGGACTGAGTCCAAACGGTCTCCACGTCTTGGCTCCGCGATTTTTGGCGAAAAATCCGCCACCATATCTTCTCAACGACCCACGACTTGATCTTGCCAATGAACCTAGTCTATATCTCGTTTTTCGATTGTATGATTTCAACCTATAAATACCATCTACTTTTAGAGTTTTAATAGAAGAGAAATACAAAAGAAAAACAATAGAGTACAAAAACGATTCTCTGCTTAGCTTTCAATTTATGCTTCGTACAGAGTTCTAGCATACAACTTTTCGAGTTTCTGCTTCCAGTAAACAGTTTTCGTACAGAGTCTATTGCAAACAGTTCTAGCTTTCTCTGTTTATGCTTTTTGTTGTTGCTGTTTTATTTCCTACTGATTCCGAGCAAATAAGGAGATTAAGGGTGATTTGTATACCGTTCAATTATTGTGCAATTTTTTTAACGAGACAGAGATTCTGAGCTGTTTTATCCTGGGGACGGCGGGGCTACGAAACTGCTTGCACAATTTTGGGCAGAGCCGCGAAACGTCTTAAAGAGAGCGACCTAGTCCGCGACTCAACCCAAGCAAAATTGGTACCATTGTTCCTTCTTTTATTTTCGAATTTACAGCATATTTTTTCAACAATTTTAAGACGATTTTCTATCTCTGCATGAATTCAATTACTGAAATTGCTGCTAAAGACCTTAATAGGCCCTTTCGTTTTGAGGGCCAACACTTTAAAAGATGGAGACAAAAGATGTTGTTTTTTCTAACAACACAAAAGGTTGCATATGTTTGTGATACTGAAAAACCAACAATGCCTGCTGAACCTACTGAAACCCAAACTAAAGAGTTAGACCGTTGGATTGAAAATGATTTTTTATGTAAAAATTTTATCCTGAATGGTCTGTCTGGTGATCTTTATGATTATTACTATACTGAACAAACTGCAAAAGATATTTGGGAAGCCCTTAGAAAGAAATATGACACTGAGGAGGCTGGCACAAAGAAATATGCTGTCAGTCGCTATCTGAAATTTCAAATGACTGATGATAAGTCTGTGGAAACCCAATCACACGAGCTTCAAAGATTGCTCATGAAATTATATCTGAGGGAATGATTTTAGATGAGCAATTTCAAGTAGCTGTTGTGATAGACAAATTGCCCCCTAGCTGGAAAGATTTTAAGAATGTCCTTAGGCATAAAACTAAAGAGTTTTCCCTAGAAAGCCTGATAACCCGACTTCGAATTGAGGAGGAAGCCAGGAAACAAGATCAGAGAGAGGAAGTTCTGATTATTTCAAACCATAAGAAGTCTACCCCTGTTTCTCTGAAACCCAATGGAAAGATAATGAAAATCAGAATAACAATAAAAACCGGAACCATCAGAATCGGAACCAGCAGAACCGGAACAATCAGAACCGCAACCATCAGAATCAGAATCCTCCGCGAAATCAGAATGGACAGAAACATCCCTCCAAGAATGATTCAGCACAGTTCCTTTGCTACACCTGTGGTAGGCCAGGGCATATGGCCAGGAACTGCCGGAATGGATCTCGCCCTACACCTCAGGCGAACCTAACCGAAGACCAACTTATTGCCATGATCTCTGAGATCAATTTTGTTGGTGGATCCGAGGGATGATGGGTCGACACTGGTGCTTCTCGACATGTCTGCTATGATCGAGGAATGTTCAAGTCCTATTCTGAAGTTGAGGACAAGAAAGTGTTGTTGGGTGATTCTCACTCCAGTATAGTTGCTGGAACTGGAATAGTAGAACTGAAGTTTACCTCTGGAAAGACAGTTATCCTGAAAGACGTCTTGCATACTCCAGAGATGAGAAAGAATCTAGTATCTGGTTTTCTTCTGAACAAGGCTGGGTTTACTCAAATTATAGGGGCTGATTTATATACCATCACAAAGAATAATGTATTTGTGGGAAAAGGGTATGCTACTGATGGATGTTAAGTTAAATGTTGAAGTGAATAAAATTTCTAGTTCTGCTTACATGTTGTGCACTTTTAATATCTGGCATGCTAGACTTTGTCATGTTAATAAACGTATTATTAAAACATGAGTAACTTAGGACTAATTCCAAAATTGTCCTTAAATGATTTTGAAAAGTGCAACTATTGTAGTCAAGCTAAGATAACCAAAACACCACATAAATCTATAGTTAGAGAATCTGAACCGTTAGATTTGATACACTTAGATATATGTGAACTTGATGGTATCTTGACTAGAAATGGAAAACGTTATTTTATTACGTTTATCAATGACTGTTCTGATTATACTTTTGTTTATTTAATGAAAAATAAAAGTGATGCCTTTGACATGTTTAAATTATTTTTTTTACTGAAGTTGAAAATCAATATAATAGAAAGATTAAGAGACTTAGGAGTTATAGAGGCACTGAATATGATAGCAGTACTTTCATAGAGTTCTATAATTCTCAATGAATTATTCATGAAACAACTGCACCATATTCTCCTGAGATGAATGGCAAAGCTGAAAGGAAAAATAGAACTCTTACCGAGTTAGTTGTTGCCATAATGCTTAACTCCGGTGCTGCATCACACTGGTGGGGAGAAATTATCTTGACAGTCTGTTATGTGCTAAATAGAGTCCCCAAATCGAAAAGTAAAACATCGCCCTATGAAATTCTGAAAAATAGACAACCAAACCTGTCTTATTTGAAAACTTGGGGTTGTTTAGCTTATGTTAGAATTCCTTATCCTAAAAGGAACAAGCTTGCTAGTAGGGCATATGAATGCGTATTCATAGGATACGCCATGAATAGCAACGCTTATAGATTCTATAATCTTAAAGATCAAGTTATTATAGAATCAAACGACGTTGACTTTTATGAAGATAAATTTCCTTTTATTTCGAGGAATAGTGGGGGTACATCTTCAAACAACGTACCTTTGCTCAGGGTTAATGAAAATATTAAAGCCACAGAATCTGAGCCAAGAAGAAGTAAACAGAAATGATCTTCTAAAAACCTTGGCCCTGATTACTATGTCTTTTCAGTCGAAGAGGATCCCCTTAGTTTTCAAGAGGCCCTATCCTCTATAGATGCCAATTTTTGGGAAGAGGCTATCGATGATGAAATGTACTCTCTTGAGTCTAACAGAACTTGGCACTTAGTCGATTTGCCACCAGGTTGTAAGACAATAGGATGTAAATGGGTATTTAAGAAGAAATTGAAACCCGATGGTAATGTTGACAAGTTCAAGGCTCGTCTCGTAGCCAAAGGGTATAGACAGAGAGAAAATGTTGATTTCTTTGATACATATTCACATGTAACCAGGATTACATCTATTCGAGTGTTAATTTCTCTTGCTGCAATACATAACTTAGTTTTGCACCAAATGGATGTTAAGACTGCATTTCTTAATGGTGATTTGGAAGAAGAAATTTACATGGACCAACCTGAAGGTTTTGTTATTCCAGGACAAGAACAGAAAGTTTGCAAACTAGATAAGTCACTTTACGGTCTGAAACAAGTTCCAAAACAATGGCATGAAAAATTTGATAATCTTGTTATCGCACATGACTTTAAAGTGAACGAAAGTGACAAATGCATTTACTATAAAGCTGAAAATGGCATTTGCACTATAATATGTCTGTATGTGGATGACTTACTTATCTTTGGTTCTAATATCCATGCCGTGAATAAAGTGAAAGATTTATTGTGTGCAAACTTTGATATGAAAGACCTTGGAGAAGCGAGTGTAATCCTTGGTATCAAGATTACTAGGTCTAAAAAGGGAATTTCTTTGGATCAATCTCACTATATCGAGAAGATCCTAAATAAATATAATTACTCTGACTGTAAACCTGCATGTACTCCTTATGACTCTAGTGTAAAATTGTTCAAGAACACCGGTGACGGTGTTAGACAATCTGAGTATGCGAGCATTATTGGTAGTCTTAGATACGCTGTTGAATTACTATGCAGATTTACAAGTAGACCTAGTATAGAGCATTGGCATGCAATTGAACGGGTCATGAGGTACCTGAAGAGGACTAAGAACCTCGGATTACATTATCAGAAGTTTCCCGCTGTCCTTGAAGGATATAGCGATGCTGATTGGAACACCCTTTCAGATGACTCCAAAGCCACCAGTGGCTATATTTTTAACATAGCTGGTGGAGTTGTTTCTTGGAAATCAAAGAAACAGACCATTTTGGCACAGTCCACGATGGAGTCAGAGATTATAGCACTAGCCACGGCTAGTGAAGAAGCAGGTTGGTTGAGAAACCTGCTAGCAGAGATTCCTTTATGGGAAAGACTGATTCCAGCTGTCTTGATCCATTGCGATAGTACCACGACTATTGCAAAAATACAGAACCGTTATTATAACGGCAAGAAACGACAAATACGTCGTAAGCACAGCACAGTTAGAGAGTTTCTATCTACTGGTGCTGTGAGAGTGGATCATGTACGAACTGATGCGAACTTAGCTGATCCTTTGACGAAAGGATTAGCCAGAGAGAAGGTTTTCAAAACCTCGAAAGGAATGGGACTAATGCCCTTAGTTTTATGAGTTATTCACGATGGTAACCCAACCTATAGACTAGAGATCCCAAGAAATAGGTTCAATGGGTAATAACAAGTCGTGAATGATATGATGTGAATCATGCTGACAAAAAAGCAATCCCATTCCTAGATTAAAGCATGAATTCCTGAAGCGATAGTAGGATGAGTTAAAAAACTCTTAATGAGGTCTATACTCTATGTGGAGTGGAGTACCTAGCTACAGGGGTACTCTTGATAGACTCACCTAAGTGATTGTGGAAGTTTGGCCGTTTCCTATGGAATTTGTGGGCAAAATTCCTAGAGCCTTCACTACACTGGGATATACGTGCATGGTCGTAAAGCACGGGCTTTTTAGACTTCACCCTGGTAAGGTTGTGCGTGTAATGTCTGTTAGAGATAGAGTTCAAAACTACGAGTTACTCTAGTATATTCTAAAGCATGAACACTACGCAAGAGTTCAAGTCGAAAGACACTTTTGTTTATGCACAATCTTATATTTTAAAGATTGCTCGATGAAAATTGTTTTTAAAAATCCAAGTGGGGGATTGTTGCAAATTTGGTTTTTTAAAAAATAAAAACAAATCTGTGTTTACCTGGTTTTGAACCCTGGACCTCCCTCTCCTATTTTGATCTTTGAACCACTCTCTGTTTTATAGTCTCATATCTACTATATATCTCTTTGAGGTAGAGTATATAAGAAGATAGATAGGACTTGGGTTTGGACCCCTTGGGGGTACCACTCTTTTATGAGGAGGGGAGAGATAGGCCCTTGCGCCCGCCGCCGCCGCCGTCCGGTTGGGTCGGGTCATTTAGAAAGGAACACATTTTTTGCTGAAATTTTATTTAAACGAAAATCAATTTCTGAAGATGACTGAGTCCAAACGGTCTCTCTAGACCACGTCTTGGCTCCGCGATTTTGGCGAAAAATCCGCCTCCATATCTTCTCAACGACCCACGACTTGATCTTGCCAATGAACCTAGTCTATATCTCATTTTTCGATTGTATGATTTCAACCTATAAATACCATCTACTTTTAGAGTTTTAATAGAAGAGAAATACAAAAGAAAAACAATAGAGTTCAAAAACGATTCTCTGCTTAGCTTTCAATTTATGCTTCGTACAGAGTTCTAGCATACAACTTTTTGAGTTTCTGCTTCCACCAAACAGTTTTCGTACAGAGTCTATTGCAAACAGTTCTAGCTTTCTCTTTTTATGCTTTTTGTTGTTGCTGTTTTATTTCCTACTGATTCCGAGCAAATAAGGAGATTAAGGGTGATTTGTATACCGTTCAATTATTGTGCAATTTTTGAACGAGACAGAGATTCTGGGCTGTTTTATCCTGGGGACGGCGGGGCTACGAAACTGCTTGCACAATTTTGGGCAGAGTCGCGAAACGTCTTAAAGAGAGCGACCTAGTCCGCGACTCAACCCAAGCAAAATTGGTACCATCGTTTCTTCTTTTATTTTCGAATTTACAGCATATTTTTTCAACAGTTCCACTAACACAGACTCATTCACCCGCAAAGATGGCAGCACAGTTGAGGTTGGGATTGATAATAGCAAACTCTGGTTTGCTCAATTTGTACCATAAACAATCTTACAATATTCTAGCTTGGCCTCAGTCTTGGAGATTATGATAAGAAGAAGAGATAGCACCAAAATATGGCTGTTTTGTTGTTCATTGAAGCCACATTTTGATCCTCTCCCTCTTTGTTTTTTTTTTTTTTTTTTGAAAAGTTCAGGCTGTTTAGTTATTAGCTCTTTTGGTTGTGTTTATCTTCTAAAATTTGCATATATATTTATTGGGGTCAGTTTATACTTGAATCCAAGAGAAAATGTAGATGCGCGCATAATAGTGTTCTTATGTTCTTTGACTTAATAAGGATAGGGGGCTAGCCTAGAGAATTTTTTGGAATGCTTATTAGGGTCAAGTGATCTTGTTGTTTAGAGTTTATCATTACTCATTCTTGAACTAGTTTCTTTTGTGTATCTCAGGGATATTTAGATTTTGGATCCTATGATTTGTACCCCGTTATATCTATAGGTGTTGAGTTTCTTTAGGTTAGAGTTTGGATCTCAAGACCACATTAATTGTACTATCACTTCAAATTATATTTTGTCCCCTTGATTTGTTACTCTTGGTATTTAAGTAAGACCTGTTACTCTTGGTTAACCAAGTCAATACATAATTTAAAGTGACAAAAATTAGACAGTTAACAGAGTCAATATGGTCTTATAACCTATCAAGGTATTCAGTCAAGGTATCATTTAAATTTCCTGTCTTACTTATGAATTTATACATCAAAGATTTAGTCTCCAAACACATCCCCGATAAATTTTAGACTTGAGATGTACACCTATCTCCAATTATTGGTAAGTTTTGTTAGCAAATGGTATTCCGCATGCACTGAAAGGACTGAGAATGGCTACAAGGCATGAGGAAGACAACAAAGATGAGTGAGCCATACAAAAAAGTGTTGTATATAAAAACAAAGGTTTGGATCTCATTTTATAGCATGATGATGAAAGATTAGATATTTAGATGTAACAACATGCACTTCTTAAGATCACACATAAAATGTACCTCTCGAGTTCACATGTGATCAACCAACATTTTGCATATTTCTCGAACATGCACAACAAGTTTTATATACAAGATACTTTAAATATATCCAACCTTGCATCGCCACGCACCCTCACTGACAGTCCATAATCAAGCAATCCTCCAGTTACAACACCACCATGGTGCCCTCGGAGCATGTTCATCAATAGTCTTAATTGATGCAATTAACAATTAATATAGGTTGAGAATATATACTATCAAGAACAACCATAGATTCAATAATTGGTGTTTGGTTCAATTAATTTCAAGTTTGCACCAGGAATCTAAATGAACGCCTTGTTAATCAAATCATGTAGTCATGTTATAAGATCCTCTCTCATGGGAGAAACTAAATTATTTAAGAACAACTTGAAAGCAATACTATCAAAGGTAAGATCTACATTTCAAGACCATTTTTTCTCTTAAAAATTAGCCCATACCAAACTGTTTCTTTATTACCAACTTGATCCAATTTACATACTTTCTCACAAGTACTAGAATGGGAGAAAGGGATTGATATAATTAAAGTGGAAGGAAAGAACACAAAAGATGAGAAAAATCTGTGTAAAAAAGCTAGTGATTTGTTCCATTTTAGAAACAAGTAAAGTGTGATCTTCATCCAAAGCAAAACATGATAAATGAATAATCATGAATTATGATAGATCACATGAGTGGTCTTTTGAAAAAGGGGGCATCTTACTTACTACACCAAATTGGTACTTTTATAAAAACTCTAAAAATAATATTACTTTTGAAATGTTACAATCCACCAAACAATTTTAAGCCAAAACTAAATTTAGTCTAAAATTGAAAAACAGTAACAAAAAAAAATAATACAATAAGTTGGATCACCATGAATAGTATCACTTTTATAACCATACTCTTCATGGTGATACAATTATTGTATCATTTTGTTTGTGAAAATGTGTAAAATTGTTAGGTAAATTGTTACACTTCAAAAATAATATTGTTTTTAAAGTAATTACAAAAATATTAATTTGATATAGTGACTGGAAGGTCCATACATGGTTTTGTTCCCCCTGTTATAAGGTGCAATAAGCTTCCAAGTCAGAGATCTCGTGAAGCAAACATGCCCACTAGGCATATATAAAAAAGCCAAACTCCATGTTTTGACAACTCAGGTTTGGGAGATGAGACAACTGAGCTTATTTGCTAGGTACATCTGTGCATATCCTTGCATCCTCAAGCATTATCACACCAATTATATGATTGATGTTCTTCTTCAACATTAAACTAAATAGCCCTTCTTGGGAGCGAGGCTGAACCACCACCATCCATCATCATGAGTGTATCTGGAGGATGATGAATGGTGGTAGTCTGGCCTCACGGGGCATCGCGATCTAGCTTTGCCCCCTAAAATCAAGGTAAACTAAATTATAAGGAACAAAAACCATGCACCTATGAGAGGATTGAGATTGTCATGGTTCCCAAAAAGTATTAAAAATGTGTTTCGAGCCAGTTCAAAGATTAAATTGACATCATAAGCTAACCTAGAGATCTATACATGGGTGTGAATTTTAGCTAAAGTCAGTGTTAATTTGCCTTTTATTTTACCAAAGGACGGGTGAGGTTGTTTTACCGAGTTATAACTTATGAAGGAATGATGGGTATTTGAACGCGCCTTAAATCCTTCGACTTCTACTACTAGACCACAAGCTTTTGTTGCATATTAAAGTGCAGACAGTCTTGGGCTTTCCATAGGTTAACTGATCTCCCAATCGGATATCAGCGAGTTGGTAGAATTGTGGCAAATGGAATCGAAGGTTGAAATTCAAACCTACCAAAAGCATACTTATGATGAAAGAATGATATTTAAATGTAACTTTTGTACATGAAAATGACGCATCATACAGTGCATACAGTAACAATATATTAATCTTGTTGCTTATAATAACAGTAATAATATATTGATCTTAAACTAACTAAAATTTGAGAGTTTGGGGAAAATTCGTTAACCCTTGCATAATCAAGACGTCTAACTACTCACGCTCCCAAGTCAAAATCCTCATTAATGATCTCAACTAAACCCACCACACCACCTTTCAAGAGGAAATTCAACACAAAAAAAGCCCACTTTGTTAAAACGCGTTGAATCTCTCATTTAAAATCCGACTCTGTTTCTTTTTCTCTGCCTTGTTCAGAACGACAAAGCAGCAACTGAGTCAACTCGGTTTCAGAACTCTCTCTCTAGACTCACGAAGTCGATGGACTCGAGTCGTCTCGATTGATGTCAATAATGAGCGAAAAGTCTTCTTCTTCAGAAGCCAAAGTCTGGGGTCTCTGTAGATTACCATTTTGGAACACTTCTACTTCACAAAATCTTCAGCAGATGGAAGGCTCAAATCCTCCTCAATCATCTTCGAACAAGGTTTCTTCTGTAGCAAGATCTCTTCTTCCCACTCGAAGAAGACTCCGCCTTGATCCCTCTACTAAGCTCTACTTCCCCTGTAAGTTCTGGGTTGCTCTGTTTTTGTGGTAGTTGATTTGGGGTTTTTTTTATATTAGTGGAGTTTTGAAGTATGGGTATGTTGATTTATGGCGATTTAGTGAATTTGGAGGATTGGGTTTTGTTGATTATTGATTATTTGATCGATTTTGCAGTCTGGGTATGTTTGATTTGATGGTTAGTTGACAATTTTGAAGCTTTGGTGCAGCTGGTTCATTGTTGATTGTCTAAACAGCGAGGAGGGGGAAACCAGCGAGGGAGGGGTGAGCGTTACCCCGAGTTCACACCCTCGAGATGCGTTGAAGCGCCGAAACGCTGTCCGCATCCGGGGGATGAACGGCTTCACCCCCTCCCTCGCTGGTTTCCGTCGCCATTTAAAATTTCCCTTGTTTATGGCTTTTTTTAAAATTAGAAATGGTGTTTTTTGTTGACATTTTATTTGTTAAATGATATTTTAGTTTTCTGGGTTTTGATGTTTCAGTCAATCTGGGCAGATAGATTTGTAGATTAAACCTATAAGGATAGTATTTGATCTCAATCAGTTTTTTTAGTGTATGATTGTTGATTGTTTGAATTTGAGTGATTTGAAGACTTGTCTTTGTTGTTTATAAATATTGAATTGTTCCTCAATCCAAACTTTGAGAAAGCTTTAGTTTATGGTCACTTTCGAATATAGGTCTAATGTTTGCTAGCACATGACGTCCTAGGTAGTTTGGTGGCCCAAGAAATCCAACCTTGATTGAATTTGCTGAGAGTGAGCAAATTCAACATTTTTTCTGCAAATTGATCCCCACCTTAAGTATTGCTAAAACATAGTTTACATTTATCTATGCGAACAAATAAAGATTGAATCATTTAAGGAGTTTGACGGTTCTCACTGTTTAACTGTTATATATGAGATCATTTCTTTGCCTTGTTCTGGTTTGTTGATCTGTGTTTGCTTTGTTGTAGATGAACCTGGTAAGCAAGCGAGGAGTGCCATAAGGATTAAGAATACAAGCAAGTCTCATGCAGCTTTTAAGGTATGGAAGATGTTTGTAGCAATTTGTTCGACTCCTTTTGCATTGATGTGTCTTATAAAGCTGAGAAATATGTAATGCTAATTTATGGACTAAAGGGATTTTGTTAGTATCATATCACATATTAAATTAAGTAGCTAATGTCATCGTACTACATTCTGTTCGACTCTTTACTATGTCCTACTTGATATTTGCAGCATATTGTTACCCAGTTTGACAATTACTTTTTTGTGTACTTAGTTTCAAACAACTGCACCAAAGAGCTGTTTTATGCGCCCACCAGGTGGTATACTTGCTCCTGGTGAAACTATCATTGCAACAGGTAATTGTTTGTTATCAGTTCTATATTTTTCTGTAAAACTCAATCGAGTAAAAAAATTGTATCTTCTCCTCTGAAAGACCCTAACCATGTAACGTCTATCTGAAAAAATGCCTACTATTTCCTCATTTTGTCTTAATGGTTGAGGTTTCAACCAGCTATATTTCTTTATATTGAGTTCTTAATGTTTTAATTATTTTTAACAAAGTCAACATCCCCAGTAATTTAGATCCACCTTATACGTATCCTTTACCTAGTCCACTTTGCAGACAAAATGACAATACTCCTCCATCTTCACTTGATTAGCAAATAAAAGAAAATAAAACATAAAATAAAGGGTCCAAATATTGTGGGTCTAAACTCAGAATTTTATGGATTGTGTGTCCAAATCTCTGATTCCTAATCTGTAAGATGATCAACTTATAACCCTGTTCTTGAGTTCGAAATTATATCCCCACATAATCGAGTACTTGAATGCCCAACATCCAAATTTCCAAACTTGCTCTGACAATCAAAAGATTCTGATAGCCATTTCACATATTACAATTTTTGGTATAACGAGTCTCATTGGCAGGCTTTCAGGGGGGTGCTCTATTTGTCATATTCAGTTAGGCTTCTTGGTTGGCTTCTGACTGTTAAATTTTTGCTTTGGAGATACTTTCAATGTGATTATCAAATAAAGAGGGAGGCTACTAATTATTGGACCCAAAGAACGTAAATATGGTTCTCTAAGAGAGAAATGCCAAATTCCATACATGTTTTCCAATTACCAAAATAGCCTGTAATTCTGAAAATAAAAATAACAACGAATAAAGTAGTACAAAAGTTGATTTTCTCAAAAGTGATTATCATGTTGTTGTGTTCTATGTTGAATGAGCAGGTTGCTGCTCTAGGGTAAATTTGGCACATTAAATACCAGTGTAGTAGGAAAAACACAATTTGTAAATTTGAGATTTTCGAAAGTTATCACAAGTTCACAGGAGAAATTGTAATTTTATGTTTGAGGTCTGTAGAATGAAAGATTTTTTTCTTTCACATGTAATTTAGATTCTTGTCAATTTGAAGTGGCTCCTTATAAGAAATGGTTTTCATGCTAGTCTTCAAGTTTGTGGAACAACCAGAAAACAATAGTGAGAAACAACAGTTTGATCAGAAGAACAAGGTTAAGTTCAAGATCATGAGTTTGAAGGTCAAAGAAGACATTATGGATTATGTACCTGAGCTGGTGAGTTTCTTTGTTGTAGTGTTATTTGCCTTCTAATTCCAACATGGTATCCTTTAGCATTAACACTAGGTGCTTACATTTTGTGTAAGATCTTTTTTTTTTTCATCCCATAACTGGTTTCAGTTTGGCCTTAACTAATTCTGTTGTGTGATTAAATTGTCAAAATGCCAGATCACCAATCCGAACGTAAAAGTGATTTCTGAGATACTCCATCATTAATATATAACATGATACGATAAAGAATTTGGCAGACAAAATATCCATCGCTTATTTTTTTTCAGAGCTCTCCTAACGTGAATTACCCGATTACTGGTCTCATATTGACATTAGTTCATGAACTAAGGAAATAATTTGATCTTCTCCTAGCAGCAGATCCATTGTTTTCATTTTCATAGAGTAGAAGCACTGAAGTCAAGCTTTGGGTAAATATCTAATGCTACTGAGATTTGGAAGCTCCCTACCTATAGATTGAAATAACAACACTGGTATTGGAATGATTGTTTTAAACCACTTTAATATATGATAATATGAATCCATAGAAGGGCCAGCAATTAAAATTGAAATAACTTATTTTTGTGAATATATCTATAACAGAGAAGGGCCGAATTTGCATCATGTCAATAATATATTCCATTTGAAGTGATGTTCACATTAACAACTTTTCTTGTGCTTACCGCTCACTTCAATCCAGGATGATAGTCATGAAATGCCTACATAAGCGTCCATTTTTCATTGAAGTTGTAATGATCCTGGTGAACTTGGATTCTTGAATCGCCATCATAGAACTGGAATTGGTTTATAGGGAAGATATATGATTCAATCTTTGTCATAAAACTTAAGGATAAGTGTGATATGATGTTGATAGTGGTTCTGTAATTTCTGCTGCTTGCCCATATCACGGGAGCCTTTAATAGTTATACTGAATGAACATGTTGCTTGAAATTTATGTGGGTGCAGTTTGATGAGCAAAAGGATCAAGTAGCAGTTGAACAGATTTTACGGGTTGTATTCTTAGATGCAGACCGCCCTAGCCCCGTAAGTAGCAATTTAGTGCTAATAGTAACCATCTTATGTGAGTGCAGTAAACGTTGGTCTACTGAGAAAACCACCGACTGAAAATTCAACTCCATGGTTTTATTACAGGCACTGGAAAAACTAAAACGTCAATTAGCTGAGGCCGAGGCAGCAGTTGAGGCTCGAAAGAACCCTCCGGAAGATACTGGTCCTCGGATTGTTGGGGAAGGACTCGTTATAGATGAATGGGTAAGCTAATTATCTCCTTATGGTTTTAGCTTTTCCTAAACTTTCATTTTGCTTCCTAATTCTGATTAGCCTTTTGGTTTTCCCTCTCTTTCAGAAAGAACGAAGGGAAAGATACCTGGCTAAGCAACAGGTTGAAGGCGTTGATTCAGTTTAACGCTGTGGCTTGCCTGTTCTCTCCCCGAATGCAAGATTTCTAATGTACTATGGATGAAATGTATCATTTTGTACGTTCTTTTCTTTTCGTTTTTTGTTTTATAATAGAGGTTGTATCTAAAGGTTCAGTGTCATTTTACGTGAGATGAACCTTATGGAGTTGCAGGTATTCGACGTGTAGATATTGTGATTCTTACATTAAGCAATAAAGGTGTTTCAAAGGAACCATTTCTAAATGAGAAATTCTAAATGTCGAGGGAAAGGGCGAGGAAATCAGCGAGGGAAATGATCTGGCGAGGTGAGAGCCGTTCATTTCCCTCGAGATCCGTGTGAAAAAAGTCAACACGCGGATCTCGAGGGAAATGAACGGCTCTCACCTCGCCAGATCATTTCCCTCGCTGATTTCCTCGCCCTTTCCCTCGACATTTAGAATCTCTCAAGCTCGTCCTTAGAATGAATGTTTCACATTACACAGATACATCAACCACTCACCCCCCATGCATGCCTGGGGTGCGTGTTCTTTTTTAGCCACCCATGTTTTACTAAAATCATTTAATTACTAAATTAACTCATGTTTGGGTTTGTGTTTTCTAAAGGGGGGTATTGGACTAAAAGGACTAATTTAAGCTTTTACTAGTCATTTAGGTTTCAGTTAGCTAAAAGGATCATACCCAAAATAAAATTTTGTTTTATTAATTTGTTTGAGCTGAAATTTTCAAAAAAATTATGTACTAACACTAGAAATATCGTGTTAGTTTTCAGCCGGTTTCGGTACTTTTTTTTAGATATGTATTTAGTTCTCGGCCACTAAATATCTTGATAAACGGTCTTTATGAGTGTTTAAGGTGTTGAAGAATGATTCAAAGTCTGACTTAGTTATTATTTAGAAGTGGTAGTAGTGCCCATATTTATCTGGTCAGTTAGGAATCATTATTCTAGTTGTTGCTAAAATCATGTTAGTGATTGTAGTGGATCAACAAAATTCAATTAGTTTGTAAGTCTATAAATAGGCATATTTGCTTCAGTAGTTAATAAAATAAAAAATCTTGCAAGTATTTCAAGCTTCTTTCTATTGTGAGAGTCTCTATTTTATTTTAGTTGTTCTTTCCTTCAACAATTTTGGTATCAGAGCAAGGAGTCTCGAGTGAGTAGAGAGAGATTAGGTTGAGTGAAACACTTGGAGATAAATCATGGCTAGCAATGGCAATGGCAATGCAATGAGTGTTACACAACCACTTATTCCTATCTTTAAAGGAAAGGGCTACGAATTTTGGAGTATCCGAATGAAAACTTGCCTCAAATCTCAAGAGTTGTGGGACTTGGTAGAACACGGCTACGCAGATCCTGATGAAGAAACTAGATTGAAGGACAACAAAAAGAAAGATTCCAAAGCCTTGGTGGTCATTCAACAAGATGTTCATGATAGTGTCTTCTCACGCATTGCAGCAGCAACCACATCGAAGCAAGCTTGGTCCACTTTGCAAAAGGAGTTTCAAGGGGATTCAAAGGTGATCACGGTGAAGTTGCAATCACTTCGGCGTGACTTTGAAACTTTGTACATTAATAGTGGAGAATCAGTTCAAGATTATTTGTCAAGAGCAATGACAATAGTCAGTCAAATGCGGTCCTATGGAGAGAAGATATCTGATCCAACAATTATTGCAAAGGTATTAAGAAGTTTAACTCCAAAAATCGATCATGTAGTTGCTGCAACAGAAGAATCTAAAGATTTGTTTTGTTTATTCCTTTGATGAACTAATGGGGTCTTCGCAAGCTCATAAGTCAAGAATTAATAGATCACTTGAAAAGAATGAAGAAAAGGCATTTCAAGTGAAGGAGACAGACACCAAAGCCGGAGAAAATGAAAGTTCATCAAGTAGAGGTCGTGGAAGAGGAGGATTCTATGGTCGTGGTCGTGGTTGTGGAAGAGGACGATGTAGAGGTCAATTTGACCAGCAACAATGGACTTCTGATGGGCAAAGAAATTCCAATAATGGAATTCAATCTTATCAATGCAGGAGATATGGGCATGTAAAAGTTGATTGTTGGTACAATGATCAGCAAGTGAATTATGCAGCAGAGCATGGAGAAGGCAAGCTTTTTATGGCTTATTTTGATACTAAAAAGACATCAAGCGGTGTGTGGTTTGTGGGGTGTAGTTGTTCGAATCATATGACAGACACAAAATCCATGCTCAAGGAGCTTGATGAAACACAGAAGCTGAAGGTGCAACTTGGAAATGGCAAGGAAATGCAAGTTGAAGGGAAATGTACAGTGGGCATTGAAACTACCCATGGTAAAGTAAAACTCTTGCATAATGTTCAATTTGTACCTGATTTGGGATATAATTTGTTGAGTGTTGGGCAACTAATGGCTAGTGGGTATTCAGTCTCATTTGATAATGGTGCATGTGTAATCAAAGACAAACAATAGGTCAAACGATGATCAATATTAACATGACTCAAAACAAAATGTTCCCGCTGGAAGTCTCAAACATGGGGAATTTTGTTCTTGCTGCTAGTGGCAAAAATGAGTCAAAGTTATGGCATTTAAGGTACGGACATCTAAACATCAAGGGAATGAAATTGCTAACTGAAAAAGGTATGGTTCTTGGAATACCAAAAATTGGTTCTCTTGAATTATGTGAAGGTTTTTATTTTTTGGAAACTAAATCAAAAACATTTGAGAAATTCAGGCACTTCAAAGCTATGGTTGAGAAACAACATGCATCATACATTAAAGTTCTTCTCACTGATAAAGGTGGAGAGTTATTATTCAAAGAATTTGATCTTTTTTGGAAAGGAAATGGCAATCGTAGAGAGTTGACAACTCCTTACACTCCGGAGCAAAATGGAGTTGTTGAGCGAAAGAATCAGATTGTTGTGGAAATGGCAAGAAGCATGTTACAAGCAAAAGGGCTATCAAACCAATTTTGGGTTGAAGCTGTGGCAACATCGGTCTATCAATTGAACCTCTTTCCTACAAGGGTTGTCATGAATCAAACTCCAGTTGAAGCTTGGCGTGGCACAAAACCACATGTAAGTCACTTAAAAGTCTTTGGGTGTATTTCTTATGCTTTTGGTAGACTCTCATTTTCGTCATAAACTTGATGAAAAATCTGAAAAAAGAATTTTTGTTATTGTACACAATCCAAAGCATATAGATTATATAATCCTCTTATTGGCAAGCTTATAATAAGAAGAAATGTAGTATTCGATGAAAATGCAAGTTGGGATTGGAGTGGAAATAATGAAAAGATGCAGAAACAGGTTCCTGTACTCAATGGAATCTCTCTAAAAGAAAGTCAAGAGACAACTCCAACAAATTCACCAACTGGTTCCTCTATGGCGTAGCCAAGCAGTTCAGCCTCAAGTCGAAGCCAAAATTCTTCATCCACTTCTAAAGAATCTGATGAGACTCCACCAAGGAAGTTTAGATCCTTGATTGACATATATGAGTCTTGTCAATTTGCTCTTACTGTTTCAGATCCTGTTACCTATGAAGAAGCAGTTGCCAAAGAAGAGTGGAAACGAGCAATGATGGAAGAATTGACAACAATCGAAAAGAATGGAATGTGGGAAATGGTGGACTTACCCGAAGGCAAAAATGCAATTGGCTTGAAGTGGGTATTCAAAACAAAATTTTGTGTTGATGGAAGTATACAAAAATACAAAGCTCGGCTTGTGGCGAAAGGATACACGCAGCAACATGGTATTGACTACGAAAAAACTTTTGCTCTAGTAACCCGTTTTGAAACTATAAGAACTGTTCTAGCATTGGTAGCACAATTAGGATGGCATGTTTATCAATTTGACGTCAAATCAGCATTTCTAAATGGAGATTTGCAAGAGGATGTTTATGTAACTCAACCGGACGGTTTCATATTTAAAGGCAAGGAGACACATGTGTACAAGCTAAGAAAGGCGTTGTATGTATTTAAGCAAGCACCACGGGCATGGTATAGCAAAATTGATAAATACTTCCAACAAAACGGGTTCATGAAGAATGAAAATGAGCCCACGCTCTATTCGAAGAAGGAAGGTAAAAATGATTTCATCATTGTTTGTCTTTACGTTGATGATATCATTTACACAAGTTCCTCTAAATCTCTTGTGGCTGAGTTTAAATCACATATGATGAATGGGTTTGAAATGTCAGATAAGGGTTTACTGCATTATTTTCTTGGCCTTGAAGTTCAACAAGCTGAAGGTGGAATTTTTATTTCACAAAGGAAATATGCCAAGGATCTTCTCAATAAATTTGGCATGTTAAGTTGAAAATCTACAGCTACACCCATGAATACTAATGAAAAATTGCAGCTTGAAGATGGGGTAGAGATGGTTGATGCTAAAAGATTTAGAAGCTTGGTTGGTGGCTTAATTTATCTAAGTCACACCCGCCCCGATATTGCATTTTTTATTGGTGTAATTTCCAAGTTTATGCAACATCCTTCAAAGCTTCATTTTGGAGCAGGAAAGCAAGTCTTGCGTTACATTGCTGGAACGGTGAATTATGGAATTTGGTACTCAAAAACTTCCAATTTCATATTATGTGGGTTCACAGATAGTGATTGGGCAAGTTCGTTGGATGATAGACATAGTATTTTGGAAAATGTTTTTACGCTTGGATCAGGAGTAATCACTTGGAACTCAAAGAAACAAGCCACAGCAGCATTGTCCTCCTTGGAAACTGAGTATGTTGCAGCTACTTCAGCAGCTTGTCAAGCTGTTTGATTAAGGAGAATGTTAGCAGGCCTTCAACAAGGGCAAGAAGGAGCAACATAAATTTTCTATGACAACAAAGCCACAATCTTCATGACACAAAATCCAGCATTTCATAGCCGAACAAAACATATTGACATTCGTTTCCATTTCATCAGTGACTTGGTTACTAAGGAGGAGATAGCTTTAAAGTATTGTAGCACAAATGAGCAATTGGCCGACATCATGACGAAGGCTCTGTCAAAGGAGAAGTTTATTTACTTTAGATCTCAACTTGGTGTTTGTGACTTTGAATCAAGGGGGAGTGTTGAAAAATGATTCAAAGTCTGACTTAGTCATTATTTAGAAGTGGTAGTAGTGCCCATGTTTATCTGGTCAATTAGGAGTCATTAGTCTAGTTATTGCTAAAATCATGTTAGTGGTTGTAGTGGATCAACAAAATTCAGTTAGTTTGTAAGCCTATAAATAGGCATATTTGCTTCAGTAGTTCATAAAATAAAAATCTTGCAAGTATTCCAAGCTTATTTCTATTGTGAAAGCTTCTATTTTATTTTAGTTGTTCCTTCCTTCAACATATAAAAGGAGCATCAACACGTGGGTGGTCTTGGAAAATAGGGGTTGACCAGCCTGGGTGGCCGACCTCTTTTGCACCCAATGTGGGCATTCGCTTGCTTTGTGATATTAATTGAGAAATATCTTTAACCCACTTTTTACGGATCTCGATGCACATATGCTGAAACAAACTGAAACTTTACCACGTTTGTTAACATAAATTTATAATTTTTCTTAAAATTTCAGCTCAAATGAATTAATATACAATCATTTTTATTTACTATGATTTTTTAAGTAAATGAACTTGGAGGGATCCTAATGCGCAGTCAAACTACAAATTGGGCCCTTCTAGCTGAATATCTATTTCTAAAATCACCAAAACCATGCTGCAAATTAAATTAAAGATTTTTCTTTTCATTAATCTAGACCCTATCCTCAAGTAAAATCAAACCGTCAGTTCGACAATTTAAGACTAAAAACCTAAAATCGTCTCACAACACCCTCCCCCATCTTCTATGATTAGGGTTCTACAACTTGCTTTCCTCCATCTCTAACAATCTCTACTTAATTTGTTTTCCTCCTTAGATTGATCATTTCAGGCATCAACAAATGAGTAGAGTTTAATCTTTTCAACAATGCCAAATTGACCCGGTTCATTCATTTCATAAAAATTTAAAAATTTTAAAAAAAATCATAGCTTCTCATTTCGACAATAATAATTTTACAAGTTACTTATTTCGACAAGATGGTGATTTTACATCAATGAATTTTACATCTGTTTCATTCTGACAAGTGTCATGATTTGTTGTTTCATCACAGATGCCATTGGTGCCCATTTTGGAGCTTTTTTCTTTAGCCTCATCATACCTAATGCACCAGTTGGAACTGCACTCTCAGAAAAGCTTAGAGGATTTTGTAACAACGCTTCTTCTCCAGTTATTCTTTACTAGAAGTGGTTCAGATTAAATATCTGATTTAAATTTGTTGCATGTATTTGCCTTTACACTGTCTAAAATAGCGAAGGTATTAGGCACATTCCTCATCGGGTTATATTTGAGTTATTTTGACATGCAAATACATGACTCTTTATCTCTAGGTCTTCTCATGAACACCAAAGGCCTTATCGAAATGATTTTACTCACTCTGGGATTAGAAAAATAAATAAATAAATAATGTCTCCTTAATCTTTATCTTTGTGTTAATTATGTATAATATGTGAAAAATGTTACCATTCAACTACTTACTGCTATTTCCTTATATTCTACCATGCACGAAGATATTTGCAACCTTGCGACAGACAAAGGTGATGCCTTAGTAATTGTTCATTTCCGCAACCAACAAACTTTTGGCTTTTCGTCAATTAAACAAGAGCGTAGTAGCCAATGCACCATGTTCCAATCGTATTTTGATTGATAGAGGATTTGGTGAAAGTGCTAGCCACATTCCATTTGTATTTTGACTAGTATCTTATTCGTGACATTGGCACACTATATATGTTTATTTATTTTTATAGTGAAGTTAGGGAACTAGGTTTTGCAATCAATTTTTGTAACCAGGATGATGTGGCATCGTTTAAGGAGTTTTTTACAACCTCGAGATACACAAACACTTTGGGGAATTCATCATTCTTTCAAGATCACGCCACGTCACCATGGTTACAAAACCTGGTTGCAAAAACATGGTTTCCTAGCATTTTCGTTATTTTTAATGTTAATTAATATACACTGGACACCCACATCATCTCCACCATTGCCCTCAATCAGTTCCATAAAATATTATAATTTAAAATACTAATTTTTTTAGAGTTAAACTCGGTTAATTGAATATTCGGAGTCTTTCTTTAAATGGTCAATAAAATGTTTGTCCGGTTCTTTAAAAAATATTATACTTAGGCATGAAAATATTTAAAATACTTCCAAATTTTAAAAATAAAATACATATTTTGAAATTTTAAGTGTTTGTATTGATTATTGATTTTGTTGGAAAAATCTTCAAAATTGCATTTCAATGATACCAAGTTTATCAAAATCCGACAATTACGTAAATAGTTGTGATAGTTTTCATTTTGAAAAAAAAAAAAAAAAGGAAAACACAATACTTTCTTTCTCCGCCACATGTACATTCCATTAACTTTTTCACAAATTTTTTTATTTTTTTTTATCCTTCTACATGTTTTAAATTTACAAAAATGTCATTGTAGAGGAGAATGAATCTCAACCCTCAACATCTTCCTAACTCTCAACCCTAATCATTTTTTATCTCCAATTCTCATTTGATGTTTGTCTCAGTTAGCAACGAATACTAAAACATATATGAATTGTAAGTAAGGCTGAACAAAAAATCGATCAAACCGATTAAACCGACCGAACAGATCAAAACCGAAGTGGTTGATTCGGTTTTCGATTTCTATGAGATTTCAACTTGACTATTACACAATTTGTTTCGGACATGACATTAAGGAAACGATGACACCCTCAAGAGAGTTGCAGCTTGATGATGAATACATTGGTGATTACAGATTAAAACTAAGGCTAGGAATTTCAAACTGAAAAATTGGACTGAATCGGGAACTTGCCTAGCCTAGCCTGATCAGTCTGGTATGTTTAAAATATTTTAATCTTCAGTCTGGTTTTTAGGACCATAGCGAGACTTTCAATTCATGTTTTGATTCCAGCTTTCGAAACCCATCGGTTAATCAGCCCGACCCGAATATTTTAAAAAGCTAATTAAAATAATAAAAAAAAATTAGGGTTTCAAAATTTTGGCCTAAAAAGGGCAAATATCCTGATTTGGATATGAAAAGTAATGTGTATTTTGACCTAACAAGGCAAATATTCAAATTTGGATTTGAGAAATAATGTATATTTTTTTGCCTAAAAAGGGCAAAATTTTGAAATCGGATTTGAAAACTAATAAGGAAAAAAATTGGGCTAAAAATACTGGACTGAAATGAGTTGGAAAAACTCAATTAGACTGACTCGGCCAAACTGTCAGTTAATTGGAATTTCGGTTAACCGCCCTCACCCGATCCGGATTCGGTCTTGGAAAATCAATTTTTTTAAGGCCCGATCAGATTTGTAGTTTTGGTTGTTCGAGCCGGTTAACCGAACTAGCCCAACCCTACTAAAAACAATGGGTCACAAGGCAATTGTGTACAAATAGGAGACGGTGAATAATGCGGAGGAAACTGTGATGACCATTTTTGTAACATCCACATTTTTCTAACTATATAAATATACTTTAGCAATAAAATATTTTACTTTCCTATTTACGATAATGGATTCATTATTTACCTACACTAAAGTTTATAAAAAAAAAAAAAAAAAAAAAAATTGGGGTTAATTTATAAATTGTTCTATTTTCTATTGGGTTGGGTTCATTTTTAGATTTGGACTTGGGCTCAATGAATTTTGCACAAGTCCAAAGTTAGGGGCACTAGGAGACTTGCTAGCATCATCTAGGGGTGGGCATTTTCGACCGAAAACTCAGACCGAACCGACAACCAGACCGATCGGGTCAGTTCGGATCGGTTTTTTTATATATTATTAAATTTTCGGTCTTAAAACTAGGCCCGGGTATGAATAAAAAGTTAAAACCCTCAAAAACATTTACTACTCCTTTCCCTCTCCTCCTCGGTTAATCCTTTCAAGTCTCCTGTGCGAGTGTGCGACTCCTCGACTCCTATCCCCCTTGACCCTGTGCGACTCCTCTCCTCCTCGACTCCCTATGCAACATTGCGACATGGACACTGCGAGTGCGACCTGTGACTCCTCTCTGTGCTACTCCTCGGTGTAAAACGGTAATAACACAAAACTATCGACATGATATCTGTTTATAAGCTAAAACATGATCTCTTCTCTTCTCTGTGCGACTCCTCTATTGCTTCTCCTTCTCCTTGTTCCATTTTTAGTCCAATCCCTAGTTCTTCATTAATGTAATATAAATGAAAGCTCACATCATTTGTAGTTTTGAAAATCTGGTGGATCAGCAGGGGTAAGCTTCCAAACTGGCATGATAAGTGAGCTGGGAATATGGCCCTGTGCTTGTTGTGGAGTCCCTTGTACCGAGACTGAGAGGATGAGGATCAATGTTGTTCTGGTTGTATAATGAAGGAACCTTCTCGTTCCACATTGAGTGCATCCTATAAGAGTAGTTTGGGCTTTGTCAAATTTCTAAACAATTTGGGCTTTAACAAATTTCTAAACAGTTATTATAAAAATTGTTTGGGCTTTGGACTGAGACCGATCCGAGACCGGCTTGGAATTCGATTAACCGGGCCTCGATTAACCGGCCCAACTCGGTTCGATCTCGGGCCTCAGAATTACTGGCTTAAAAATATCGGGCAAATTTTTTATTTTTAATTTTCGAGCCGGTTACCCAGACCTGCCCAGCCCTAGCATCATCTGAATTTGCAGGAAATGTTTCTATTTTGGTGTTGCAACAATATGTTGGTGAAAGAAGAAATGGCAACAAAATAATTCCTACATAGGCAGTCAACCAATTTTTTGTTGATATCAATAGATGATTTAAATAATTTTTGTTTAAATAAAAAAACATATTTTTTCTGAAAATAAAAAGGAATAAACATTACGGTGAGGAAAAAACCAGTTATAAGGAAGTTTGTTAGAATTGTTTTTTGGCATCCCTTCCGTCAGATTTTGTTGCTCTTAATGTGGATGGATCCTCCCGTAAGAACAAAGCCTCCGGAGGTGTGATCATTAGAGACTCTAGGGGTCTCTGTGTTTTGGGGAAGCAAATATTTTTTGGTGCAGACTCCAATAATAAAGGTGAAATTTTGGCTCTAGCTGAGGGTCTTCGCCTTTGTCTCTCTTTGGGTCTTAAAAAAGTGATTGTTCAAACGGATTCGGAGCTTATTTGTGGCTGGTTTAAAGAAAATCTTAAAATCCCTTGGCAATTGGAGAATATTTTGAAGGAAATTAAGTTGTTGGCGGCAACAATGACGTTAGATTGTCATCATATCTATAGAGAGCAACGCGGTGGCGAATGCATTAGCTGATAGAGCTCAACGAGACTATAGGACTGTTTCTTTCGGTGCGAATGATTTTCCTAGGAGAGTGGCAGGTTTGATTGGGCTGGACCGACGACATACAACGTATATCCGCCACGGGGACGAGTAGAGGCAGCTATTAGCAACGTTGGCCTTTGCTGGGCTGAACTGGCAGAGGTGCGAGGCTTGCCTGCAGGGGGTTTATGTGGTGACAGCATCTCTATAGGGGCGAGGCGAGCTTGCGGGTTGATGGACTGTTCAGTTATACGAACGTCCTTGATCGGCCAGGAACGATGCAACAAAGAGCAGCGAGGGTGTTTTTGCGGACTCTGTTTCGTCTGCTGTGCGAGACATTATTAATACAGAGTGGCTGCAGACTCTGTTTCATCATGCAACAAAGAGTTTTTATTCTCTTTGCTGGACAGATTGGTGTTTGCGGGGCGGTGGACTTGGCTGTCTAGTGCTGATGCACGTAGTGGTATGTTGGCAATTTGTTCACTTATAGGCCATAACTTGTTATTAGCAAGTTTATCATGTTACAATTGATGTAAATGTGGCGAGTAGCTGGATTTTTGGCAAGGCTTGATGAGCAATTTTGAGGTAGGACTCTGTTTAGACTTTAGTGTTTGTCATTTGGATAGGCATTTGGTCTAGTCTTTTGTTGCTTGGTTTTTAATACGGATAAAGTCGTAATGTACATCCGTTTAATTTGTAAATCAATTTTATAAATCAATTTTTTATAAGAAATAAAGGTCTTGCATCCAATAGTTGCCCCTCCCCACCGAAGGTTTAATTTAAAAAAAAAAAAAACATTACGGTGAAAGAAGAAATGGAGTTAGCAAAAGTGTAAGCTATTATGGAAATTTTCAATTCTAATAATGAAAAAAAAACACCTAAAACTAAAACTAAAAATGTAAAAGATTCATTGACATTGTGGGTGTTGGTGAACAAATAAAGGTATCGCTAACATTCTCCTTCTCTTCCAAAGTCTTCTCAAAGTATTTCACATCTTCCTTTTTCACAATTGAAGAGCACCTCCATTACACGACCATAACCTTGTTTCCCAACTCTCTGGTTCCGAGATCATCTAGACTCATATTCAGCAAACTCAAGTGAAGAGTTTGAAGACAAAAAATAAGATAAAATTTAGTAAGACGTAACAAATAAACTAGTAGGTACTCATGGCCTAGCCTATAATGTTTTGACGTGTATTTTGACAAGTGTTTTTCGAAGAAGACCGAAACTTTAACACTATTTCTTATGCTATTTTGCATGTTTTAATCAAAGCCTCATTTATAAAACATGACTTGACAATAGTGTCACATGTCCCATGACACATCAAATGGTGACTCGATTACAATTATACATGTGGCATGAGTTAAGCCTAGTAGGAGAAAGGCTTTAGCGCAGTCTCAAGCGAACTCATTTATAAGTTGTTGTTCAACCCATAAGTCAGGTGCCCAAGCCCATGTCACGCCAGTCCAAGAGGTACGAGTCTTGGAGCTTGATCAAATGTCGAAGAGACTCACTCATGCTCAAGTAAGATCTTATGCGAGATCTTCTTCCTCCATCAAGCTCTCGATCGCAAAGACAATTGGAGAGGAAACACTCGATATAAAAGGTGATGAAAGAAAGAAGAAATGTATACATGCATTTTGCAATTTACATATGATCTTCATTTTTTCTTGCATCGATATCTGACTTAAACATCGAAATATTTTCGACCACCACAACAGTGGCCCCTAACTAACCATTGCTCATTTTTACAGGATCAAACTCAACAAGGATAGATTTGACCACATCAATATCTATACTAGAAATCTGATCACTTTGACATTGATATAGACATTTCATATATGGGATTTCATTCACTACTCTGTGGACTATGTTCATTTATTTATCCTTATTCATATATTTAATTATTAGTGCTATGCGTAATTTCTTCTTCTAGGTAAGATGCGAAAGCGATGGGGTTACAATTATTTTAGTATAGGTTTATGAATGAGACCTATGTGACTTTTAAAAATATGGAAAAAATAAAAACAATTAATATCAATGTATCTATCTAGAGCTTTGCTAGGGAGCAACCACCCATCCTCCTCGAGATGAGCACATTACTTTGGAGATGCGTATTGTCGCTCATTTCAAGGAGGATGGGTGGTTACCACCCATCCCTCGCTCCCTCCCTCGACCCCTAGAATTTTCGATGTATCTATCTACAATTAGTTCTTTAACATATGATATGCCATCTTGAAAGCTACTTTTAATAATAAATTGTACAACTTCTTGGTCACTTTCTTGAAAAGAAACTCGTATAGCCTATAAATCTATGGCAACAACTTTTTAACAACACGTCTGCAATTGTCATATATCACTAAATCAATTTTTTTTGGCTTTTTTTTACTTGCTAATGAACATTTCTAGAGACACAGACCAGTCCAACACCATCCATCATCCTAGAGATGCTGAAAATGGGTCAATCTCTAAGATGATGGATGGTATTGGACTGGCCTGGCGCGAGCCTAGCTCTCTAGATTTTATGCTTGCTAACACACTTCACCAATTTAAACCACTATTTATTTCTTCTTCTTCACCTTTTCTTCTCAAGAACAACAACATGATCATGTTGTGATCGACTACTCCTGTGTGTTGTGGAGTAGTGAGGAAGGGGGTGATCGATGACGAGAGACGGTGAGAAACAACCGGCAACGTCGAGAGATAGAGGATATGAGACGGTGATGGTGGTTGTCTGTGCAAGATTAAGGTTTTGATGTGTGGTTGAAGAATGATTTGTGGCGTGGCTGATATCGTCCAGCCATCGCAGCGGCTGCCGAATTCTCAAATCATAGCCCATCCATCATCATCCAACTCTTTATTCTTCTTTCACACAACCACAGCAGCCACCATCGCCCCTCTCCTTTTTCTGTTTTTGGTTTTTTCTTCTCACCCTCGCGATAGCCTATGCGATGATGGCTTCCTCACTCGCAGTGGGCTGTACGAGGGCAAACAATTTGACCCTAACGGAGGCAACTGCGGGTGAAAAACTCGCAATCGCGCCATGAGGGCGAGGGGGAAAAATCAAAACAGAAAAAGGAGAAGGGCAACTATAGTGGGAGGGATGATGAAGTGGAACGGGTTGAATGCAAGTGGAATGGGAAGGGACTGTGGAGAGAAGAAGAGGGAGTCAAATGGAGAGTGCGTGCGAAGAATAGGAAGTTGTGTGGAATAGTGAAGTGGTAGTTGGGAGGGGATAGAAAGTTTTTGATCGTTTGAATTTGGGAGGGGAGAAAGATTTAGGTTTTCCTTTTTATAAGTGGTGTGAAAGAGAAGTGGTGGTGTGAGGCAGAAAGGGTGTGGTGTGAGAAAGAAAAAATTAAAATAGTTGTATGAGACAATAGAAGTTGGGGTATTAAAAAGTTGTGAGACAGTACAAACTTGCAGAACTAAAAAAAAAAGCCCTCGTTCATATGGATGAGTCGATGGCGGGAAGAGAGTGGGGAGGAGGGGGATGGGTTGGGGATGATGGTGTTTTGCAATTAAAAAAGAAGATAAGGAAAAGGTGGGGAAAATGGATTGATTTCGAGTTTTAATTCATCTATTTTCAAACTTAAGATCACCTCGAGATTGACTTTAATAATCCAACCATTTTGCTGCATGTTATGGAGTTTGCACATGTCTTGCATGTACATTCAATGTAAGGTATTTTAGTTATTAGATCAATATTTAATGGTACCTAATAGATGTGTTATAAAATAAGGATTAGACTCAATTATATTTAAAATAAAGACTAAATTCAATTAGATATAGATTAATGAGTAAAAAAAAAACTTTAGTAGCTCAAATAATGCTTCATATAAAGCAACTTATTAAATAGATTAGATAAACTCAGACTTAGGGCTGAACAAAAAACCGATTAAACCGACCGAACCGATCAAAACCGAACCAATCGGTTCGGATCGGTTTCGGTTTAAAAAAATGCAAAATCGAAGTGGTCGGTTCGATTTTCGGTTTCTATGTGATTTAAACCGATCAAACCGAACCGAACCGAATATTTAAACATATTATATTATTTATATATAAAATAGTTTAAATATTCGGTTCGGTTCGGTTTTATTTCGGTTTTGGTTCAATTTTAGTCGGTTCGGTTACGGTTTGCATAAATTGGAATCGATTCGGTTTCGAATCGGTTTTGTTAATGGTCGGTTCGGTTTCGGTTTGAAAATTTTAAAACCGACCTAAGTCGGTTCGATTCACGATTTAGGTGAAAAACCGAACCGACGGTTCGATTTTCAGCCCTACTCAGACTTGACCCACATGATTAAGATTAAATTTAGTGTAATCACCTCTTTATCCAATTTTTAAACTTAAACTCTACCCAAGTTCCATTATTGTGGTTTCATATAATAGACTAAAGAGTTTGTCTAAATGGATACTCTATGGGCAAATGCCTAAATAATTGGAAACCTAGAAGTAGGGTCATTAGCAACCTAATGTTTGTAGAGTAATCTTATCAGGATCAACAGGCATTGGATCAAAGCATATGAAAATGAACCAATAATTGAAGAGATATTTATGAATAATCTGACCAAAGGACAGAATCAATAAATAGAGGAAGGCTGCTGGAAACCCACTGGCAAGCATTTGATTAGGATAAAGCAATCCATCTGTCCCTCTCCTAGTGCTCCATCATCATTACTATCCTCTTTCATTTCACTACACTTTCACTTCTCTTTCTCTTCTCTTCTCTCAAATGAACGTATCAAGAGATCTACAAAGCTGAAAACGAATGCAATGCGAGCAATTCTAGATGTCGAGGGTTTGGGCGAGGTTTTGGGCGAGGGAAGTGCGTCGCACGCGAGCAGATGACGTGGTGAAAAAAAAAAAAAAATTGCGAGGGAAATGAAAATTTTGGGCGAGAAGAAGAGGGAATGGAAGCTCGAAACCTCATTCATTCCCTCTCTCGCTCCCTCTGTCTCTCGCTCCCTCTGTCTCTCCCTGTGTCTCATTCCCTCTCCCTCTCCCCATCATCGACGCACTTCCCTCGCCCAAACCCTCGACATCTAGAATTGCTCGTCTTCAAATGTCTTCCAACCAAACCACCTTAATTTCAGACTTCTCACAAATACCCCTGTGCAACCTCCCAAAATATCTCTCTTCTCTCTCTCTCTCTCTGAAAGTCTCTCATCTCATCAAGCAAGCTGGTTTACATGTTGGGGTTGTTTTGGTTTCACCAAAATTTCCTTCTTTAGTCTTTTTCCTCTCTGGGGTCTCTTGATTTCGAGTTTTTCGACTCTGGGGATTTGAGATTTTCCAAGATGTTGAAAAGGATGAAAAAGGTTTCACCTTCTTATGGGTATGAAGAGGTGGATGCACAAACCAGATTTGAGTTTCAGAGGTGGAAGCAGGAGTACAACGAGTTGCTCACGGTGAGAGTTCATTGGTTTTTTACATGTATATTTTGTTTGGGGTTTTTTTTTTTTTAATTTTTTTTTATGTAGTTCGAAATTTTTGTTAAATTAATATGAGATCTGATGTGGGTTTAGTATTTTTCATGTTTTTCTTCCACTTTGGTTTCATGGATCTGATTTTTGTTTGTGAAAGTTAGGGTTTTTATGAGTTTTGTTGATTTAGGTGTAATTGAGTTTAGGTTCTCTTCAAAATTTGTTTTAGATGGTGAGAGATCTTGTGTGGTGTATTTGGATTTCAATTTTTTGTTATCAAAACTTAGGGATTTTTCCTGAAACTTAGGGTTTCCTTTGATTTTGGTAAATTTAGGGTTCTTATCATACTATTTGTAGTTGATGTGAAATGTAAAGTTCTGTCGAAAATTAGAGATTGGGTTTCATTATTTTCATTAAGATCACTGTGATATGTTGATTTCATGTATTGTTTGATGGTTTCACTCTATTTTTTGTTTGTCTTATT